>JAULBZ010001044.1:0-24552 GCA_032360805.1 Neoturris breviconis | reverse complement strand
GTTTATACTAGTATATTTACGCACTATTGTATATTATCCAACTCTAAATAAAGAATAAATAAATAAATAAATAAATAAAAATCACAATTAATTACAACGAGGCATTGGGTGCTCGAAGGTGAATTATTGTTGCAATACGATAACTTCCTTTTCAGTTTCTACTTTGGGCAAACAAAGCCTCGTTTTCATTATTTTGTAAATATGACCATATTGTAATCTATCACATTG
Source organism: Neoturris breviconis (assembly GCA_032360805.1). Taxonomy (NCBI): domain Eukaryota; kingdom Metazoa; phylum Cnidaria; class Hydrozoa; order Anthoathecata; family Pandeidae; genus Neoturris; species Neoturris breviconis. Next base: position 24,324 of record JAULBZ010001044.1, on the reverse strand, counting down.
AGTTATTGTTATGGATCATATCAGAATTTCATAGTTTTTCTTAGTCATTGGTTTGGGCATATTCATGAGGTGCGTAAATTTTTTAATACCAGCATGACCGTTACCTAATAAGCGCATGGTTTAAACAATTCTATTATTGACATCAAACAATTTCTCACCAGAATTTGCTGATGTATAAAATTCTTTTTTAAAGTCACAGTTCAACCGACTACATTTTAGAAGAAGTAGCGATGCCATTTCTTTCAAACAAGAAACACAATTAATCAGCGACAACGACGGGTTCTCCTTTTCTGGGCATAATACGGTTGAAAAAATATTAGCGAAAATGTTTATATCCATAATCCTGTACCCAGATACTTTGTGTTGTTGCTTGGGAGTTTCAGATACAATTCTTTTAATCTTATCTAATGCAGGCAAACTTTCTGATTGTTGTGAAGTGTTTACAGCAGAAGATGTTGGTGAAGTATTGACAGTTTCATTTGTTGGTGAGCCGCCGGTATTTGTTGGCGCTCCGGTGTCACTATTTACATTAATTTCATTATTCATAGTTCCAGTATTTACGGTTTTTGCTCCTCCAAATCCTCTTCTCTTTTTATATTGAAAGGTGGAATGTTTTAAACGATCTTTCTTGGTGCCTTTTGCACGTTCTTTCTAAACAAGGCTATTTCTTTATTTGCAGTTTCAAGTTATAGCTAATATTTACGGGAAAGCAAAAGTGGATACTTGCATAGTAATCGAAACGCCCTGGAGGGATACATTTAGTGCATTTTAGAGGGTTCTAGAAGAAATATAACTCCTTGCTAAGGGCGTTACTAGGGAGATTAACAAAAAAATTCAAACAACTAGTCTCAGGAAATCTTGAATATCTTTAAATTTAAAAAAGAATTTTAAAAACGGTTCGAAGATCCGAAAATGATAATTTTCTTCTAAAAAATTTGAAATGTTCTGAGGGTCTCTCCCCATAAAGGTATTTATTTTATTTAACTTGGATTTGTCAACACATCCTATAAACTGTTGGAAATTGTTGAAAACACGATTGAAATGAGAACATCAACGATAACTCAACGTACTTATTAAGGTTGACCAACACGCAACTTCCTTTATGCCAGGAAGGCATTAAATACCGTATTTTCAGTGATAAGCGCCCTGGACGCTTATTAATTTTTTTTCAAACTGGGGTGGGCGCTTATTAAAGGAAGGCGCTTATTTTAAAATTTGAAAACTAGAGTGGGCGCTTATTAGAAATCCAAAGAAACAAAGACAACACAAATTCAAACAACCTGATTTTCAAATAATTTTGACATCTTCGTCAGTCCCCGAATCTTCATCTACTTTGTTTGCCGGGTTATCCTCGATGTCGGAATCGTTCAAAATGAAAGGATCACGGCTCACATCTTCGTGACGATTTTCTATTGCTTGCAAAAGACGTTCTCGTCCATATACCAATGGTTTTCCAGGTGCAAATCAGATGTCTCTAATAAACGCCCTGGGTACTTATTTATTAATTTATTTTCGGATTTAGATGGGCACTTATTAGAGAGGGTGCTTAATAAAGGCTGAACGTGCTGATTTAGCACTTTTCAAATAAGGTTGGCCCCAAAACAAGCATACAAATTCATTATGCTTCACAATACTTTTTTAAAACAATCAGTTTTAACTCAAAATAAATACCCTGCATACATGCCCCGATCAATTTTATGTTTTTTAGCCTGTGACGTCATTTTAGAAGAATTGTGACGTCATTTTGAAAGAAAAGATATATACCATAATGATCGTCTCAAAATTTTAGGTGCGGAATATATAACTTTTAGAGTGAATATTATTAACATATCATAGCAACCAACCTTAAGTGCATTGAGAAGAACAATTTTGAAAACACTTTAAGCTTCCTTGCTTAAATTAAATGCTCAAAAAGAATTGCCAATTTTCGCCGACGCTCCTACTTGTTTTTATATATAAATCTTACTTTTTCTACTAACGGTAATAAAATGAAATTTGGTGATATATAGGGGTCAGTTTACACACTTTTCAGTGATTAGTTTCGCCTTGCTAATCAAAATTTAAGACTTTTTGTCTCAAATGCTAAATGTATGTTACTCATTGATAAATAGTTGTGAAATAGGTGTGTCACATAGCCATATGATCAGATTTTCTATTCATAGTAATAGATAAAAACTAATTCTCGTAAAATTTCGTAGGGAGGGGATGTCCACATACCTATGCCCACTTTTTATATATCCTCTGTAGAATTGGTAGCGAGCACGTATAAGCTAGTTCTTTCTTGTTTGCGAGTTACATGGACGATGGCGAGTATATCTACATATTATCTTCTAGCATAGTCTTTTTCTTATGACTATGCTTCTAGGTAATGAGAAGAGTTTAGCGATGGAGTTTATCTTGAAAAGACACACTCTCATTTTTAATATTTTTTGATGGAAAATGTGTTAAGCATGAATTTTTGACGTTGGTCGTACCTAATAGAAAAATGTGCTAAATCAGCATTTTACTGTCAATATTTTGCTATGACGTCACTAACGACCAACGTCACGAATGATTTTGATAAAGGTTAATTTAGAGCACATAAAAGTACAGTTGTTAGCATCACACAATATTCTCCAGTCATGCAAGATAAGAAAAACCGAATTTTTGGGCATTTTTGGACCAATTTGACTGATGACGTCACAATTTTCTAAAAAAAAAAAAAAAAAAAGTTTTTTTGAGAAATGATAATTGCAAAAAATATGAAATACTGACAACATTTAATGATGGACACTTGTCATAAGAGCTGCAAATTTATAAGATTTGTTCATAGATTTAGCCGTATGCAGTATCCTTAATAGTTATGCAAGGATACTCGTTTATTTTCTATTTTCTTCTTTAAGCTATAATCTATGAAAAATGAAAGAAGATATGTGCTTAACATATTAATAAGCGCCAAAATACGGACTAAACCCGTATATCTCCATTGTTATTTGTAATGTATAAGTAATACGATAGAGAAAGTTCTTTATAAAGCGTATTATTGGATGGATTAGGGCAGGGAGATTAAGGCCTCTTTATATGGAACCCGATATATCGCTCAGCCGATATAACTCGCTGAAACGATAGTCCGTCTTATCGATTTTTCTGCAGTCATACCGGCAGACCATTTATATGGCAATCGAGTTATCTTGCCTAACCAAATATATCGCTTTATTCATCCGAGATATCGGCTAGGCAACATGAAATATACATATTTCAGGACATGTCAATGGCAAGCTCGTCCCCAGCCCCTTTTGAAGACGTCTTTTCTATAAGGTCCGAGAAAAATAAAATAAAAAGTCAAAAGGGGCTGGGGACGAGCTTGATGTCAATGGTTGAGGAAACGAAATGAAAGTTATGCCGGCAAGGTGATATATCGGTCTCCATATAAAGAGGACCTTAATTGTAAATAAAACTCAAATTTATTTTTATATCCGTGTTTATACAAGAGTAGACATTAAAATAATCTTTTCTTGACCATCCAGGCCAGGTTTCGGAAACCTACAGGCTAAGACTTTATTATTACATAACCAACCTCGTTCCCAGGGCTTCTTACCTTTTTTGAAAAGGCAAGAAGCCCTGGGAACGAGGTTGTTACATGACATGAAAATCTGAAGGAAAGTAACAATAATTTGGGACTATTTTTGTTTTACACGCTGATGAAAAAACTGTTATGATGGGATATTTTCTACCTTATGTTTTTCTTCACGAATACACTCATTTAACAAACGGAAATTATAAGTCTTCTTCGAGGCAGATGGTTTACGATTTACCTCCTGATTGTTATACGAAGATTGTAGAAAATCTTCAAGATATTAATGAAGAACAGGAGGTTTTAATGTAAAACTAAATCTCACATAATATTTATATAAACATAAATAAAAACTACATGCTCCCTGGTGTTCATTAGAATGATGTATATAGTGCACAAAAGACTTGTTCAAAGTCTGCAAAAAGACGCTAGAACAACGTCGTTCGACATTGTTCTAGCGTCTTTCTACAGACTTTGAACAAGTTTTTTGCCAACTGAGATTTAGTCAATCGGATATTATCCGAGGGTGTAATTTTGATAATTACAGTTGTTTACTTTTTATAGGCTTCACAGTAAGTGTATACAAGACGAACTAAACAAAACGTACACGAGGCGCTTTCGAAAAGAACATCGTTAAAAAATATACCAACGTGTGGAAGAATATTATTGGAAAATAGTGAGAGAGAGAAAGTAGTACAAGATACACTGACGATATCAACAAAGAAACATAGTGTTCAAGTTCTAAGTAAACTTCGAATGTTTTATTCAAGAAAAAGATCTGGTGCGAAAAATGAGTGCTAATAATACAACTAAAGTGAACGTATTTCGTAAAAAAATTCGTAAAATATCGCTTCAACTTCAACAAGATAGTCAACAATTTCGTGAACAGCTCGATCAAGAACGTGAACGTAAAAAGTTAGAAAAACTCGACCTAGAAGAATGCAGGTCCATATTTCTACGAAACCAAGTAGCGGCTAAAGGGAGACGGGGAGCTTTGACACATGACCAAATACAAGAACAAATAACAGAACTTCATGAATCAACTTCAAAGGGGAAGGCATCACGTAAAATAAGTGCGGCTAATCGAGACGAATGGGAACTCGATGAAGTTAAACGTATTGTTGAATACCAGTTATGTCCAAAACGTAGATTGAGTGCACCGAGTAGAATTAGTCGAAGCATTAGTTTGTAATCATTAACTGTTCAGGGTTTCTTTCCGCTTTTTGAAGCGAAGTTGGTTATAAATGATGCAGTAATATGGTGTATGAAATATAAATAGTATCTGCGGAAGAGAACATCGTTATATTACAACTTGCTACCGCTACTGATTGGCTTCCTTGTAGCGAATGAGCCAATCAATGGAAATGTTTGATGTACTGTTATTGTGAAACAAGGAAGAATTTAGGCGCCATAATTTACAACTGACGTCAGTGTATTTAACAAAAAGATGTAATATGTATGTGTTTAAACTTTATTTGTGAGAACACTCGCTTGTGAATTTTTTACTTTTTTGATTAAAACGACTAATATTTAATATTCGTATATAAATGTTTAAATTTGAATCTAAAATTGAATCTAAATCTATGTCGATAAGGGTTTATATTTAGAAAAAGGGTTTATTTTATAATTATAGATTATATTTAAGACCATTTTTCACTTCGGAGAATTTTCCGCAGAATGGAAGTGAAACGGGCAATTCGCATACGTAGAAATAAATATGTTCCATATATTAAATATATAACGGTAAAGGACGAATAGCTAAATGTAATTTTGGATAAGCCTTGAAATTATAATTTACTTACTTATTAATTTCCTTGATTACTTAGAAAATGTTCTTCACCGTGAATACAAAATAGCTAATAGATTATAAAATACAGACAGTGAGATCTATATCGAGTTACATCTACTCGAACCATGTGTTCATATCGAGTTATTCGCTTGGATGATATGTGATCATAGTTACTTACTCGAATCTTGTGCGTTAATACCGAGTTATCCACTCCCATTATGTGCTAATATCGAGTTATTTGCTCGTATTAGGTGTTAACGTCGAATTAGTCACTCCAATTAGGTGAAAACATCAAGTTAATCACTCGAGCTATCGACAATGATTAACTCACTCGCATTATCTGTGTTACCACCAGTTATTCAGCCGCATTGTGTTAACAATATTTGGCCCTGGCTTTTTTGGAGCTAGTGTAAGATCTCGAGATCTCAGGATTGGTTGAAGACATACTATTATAGTAGTCATGAAACTTGGTATGGTAATGCTACATCTAATAAATAGTTTGGAGTAGTTAATTTTCATTTATTGCTGACGTCATGAAAAATCACACTTTACGATGAAATGTTTTGTATTCTTTAGAAACCTATAACTTTTGCTCCAACGCTGATTTTTCACAAAAGTATGCAATTTCGTCAGAATTGCGAGCGTGACATCAAAATTATGTCAGCACAAAGATGAGTTAACATTTGTAACTTTTTTACTTTTATATGGATTTAATTGGCAATTTGAAAGGTGGTTTCGAGAAATGACAAGTTACTTTTGAAGATCACGTGAAAATTTCCAGAAATGTGTAAATTAGAATTATAGTAAGCTACAAAGTTTTATTTCGGCGTTTGCAGAAGAAAAGTTACAAAAACTGTCTGGCATGGCGGAATCCACTCGAATTATCTGTTAATATAATATCGAATTATTTACTCGTATTATTTGTGTGTATATCGAGTTAGTCACTCGGATTACCTTACTATCCACTTGCTTGTATTATTTGTGTGTTTGTCTAAAAGAATTGTTTGATTCTAGCATAACAAATATTTGTGTGACGTAAATGGAAATATGGACCAATGGAATATCTTCTTAAGCAAAGGTCTATACCACAGGCTAACTTGACTAGAAGAACAGCTTCTCTGATCAACTGTACGGGAAATAGAAATGTGCGTAATTTAATTATAAACAATGTAGATGGGATAAATAAGTTCGATTAAATAAGTATACAACATTGTTGATAATCAGTAAAAACGTATCTATAATACAAATATAAGCGCATGGAACGTCCCATATACTTAGTGACGGTACGTTCCAGTAGTTATTAACTCAACTAAAGAGAAGAGAAAATATTGCATATAAACGGAAAATAGTTTTGGTAGAATTTGTTTCAAATGCATTGGAAACAGGCTAAATAATTGCCACGCCCTCGCTAAAAGGAACATTTCTGTTAGGAACACGCATTTCAAGTCAGCAGATGATGTGTACCACATCTAGTTATGTGCTTAGACAAATATAATATATATATATATACAATAACAATTCTACACTACGCAAATACTTGCAGACCACTACAGTGCTCAAATAATCACTGTGAAGAAGTGATATTTGAATAGCCTTTAGCTATGTTAAAAAACACTCCTCCACACTGATTATTTCGTAAGATAAATTATTTTGAATTAGAACATACTATTGGACTGCATAAACACATACTATTACTTTCCACAGACTAATATGATCGTATATTAAGAAATTTAGACGACAGAAGAAAAAACACCTCAGGGACGATCTTCGTCCCGAAAAAACCAATCAATTGCAAGCTCATTGACTTAACACTCTTCATTGTAGCTAAATTTTTCTCAAATTTCTTGATTTTGACTACTTTAAAGCTGCTAAAATATCTGCTTTTAGAAACGAAACACGGTGATTAATTGCTCATACTTCAAACGCTGCCTGATAAATTTCGAAATGTGAGAACAACCTCGAAGAATAAATTATTCGAGAATAAGAACTCAGTTTTCCAAGAATGTCCAAAGATTTCAATATGACTAAAAATGTCAAAAACTAAAGATATAAAATATATGAAAATCCTTAACCAGAACATTATAGTTGGACTGACCATTGACAAACAGTGCTCGGAATAAGTAGCACTCATCCATAGTGATTAATTGTTCTCATTTCAACCAACAAATAACGTCTGGTTTGCGTTTTTAATTGCTTTCTTAGTGAGAAGTCTCCGTAGATAAGATACAAGCTTATTTAAAACTCCATCACATTGTCATTTCTTGTGACGCAAGTCTAAAAGTAACTCCTGTGACACAACTGTGGAGGAGTGTTTGTAAATAAAGTTTTAAAGCTAAAAACTATGCTCAAAAATACTCCATCACATCTGATGTATAATAGTTCTTTTCAGGTTTGCGACGTCAAAGCACAAGAGTCATTTTTATATAAATATTTGCTTGTGACAGATATTGGCCAGTGTTCGAAAAAATAAATAATCACTGTGGAGGAGGGATTTTCGAGCAGTTTCAGGTTTTATACCTCGAAACTAAGTTAAAAATCCCTCCTCCACAAGTCTTATTAAATAAAAGCTTGCAATAAACCACGACATTTTTTACGTCATAAACATGAAAACATTGCAGATGCGTATGAAAACGTTTCAGACGTGTAGAAGTAATCGAATATCAGGCCACGCTCCGCATAGGTTCAAGGTCCAATGATATGTGTCAAAATAAGCGAAGCTATATCAATAAAATTATAGTTAATCGGTATATTGGCTATTGATAATTATTTACGAAATTCATATAAGCAAAAATAGTATCGACGAAGTATCGACAAATCAGAGTCAACAATCAATTGTAATTAATAGGCTCTTTCGTACTAAAGAAACCAATCAATTGCAAGATCGTTACCATGCCTCTTCTTCACATGCTAGTATACGTTTATTTCGATCCTCCTTCGTTTGGCTATTCTAACAAGAATAATAAATTTGATCGTGTATATCTTCCATTGAAAAGTTACATCAGGTGGAATTATTCTAAATAATGAATGAAGTTTAATTAGGGACCCGTCTCGAAAATAAAATTTAAAGAGTACCGAATCTCTTGCGATGGATTGGTTTATTCGTACCGAAAAAAACAATCTATTGCAAGCTCGTTGACGTAACACTCTTCCGTGTTGCGAAGAGTACTGAGTTAAGCCAGTGGAAAAAATGTGTTCAAAGTCAACAGTTAAGACACTAGAACATCGTCGTTCGACATTGTTCTAGCGTCTTTACAGCTGACTTTGAACAAGTTTTTTTCAATAAGCGCCCCCTCGAATAAGGCCCCCCCTCCACCCCCTCGAATGAGCGTCCCTCTCTAGAAATTTAAAATTAAATAGGCGCCCGGGCGCTTATTCGAATTCAACCATTTTTAAAACATTTTTTAGTGAAAACGAAAATCCATATATAAATTTTTGCTGTTAGAAGAGAATTCAGGTGAGCATATTATTGGGGTCTTTTTTCTATTCTCCCGAAAATTTCTAAATACCTTAAGTTTTGTTGATTGACTGTCTAATTCAGTTCTGTTTATTATAAGGCCGTATCTTAGATAAAGAACCGTGCATAGCTTCGGGTTTTATAGCCTGAAGCTATGCTAAAAAATGACTCCTCAAGAGTTGCTATTTACCTGTCTCCGTTCAGATTCTTCAAGTGCTTCTGCAACAGCCTTTTCTAAATCATTTAATTGTTTTTTGTTCGCTCTAAAAACAAGCAAAATGACCTGTCAATTACGTTAGGGCAATCCTGACTTAATAATTTTTTGTTGGCTCTAATAAAGCTTTGCAAAATGAAAACAACCACTCTGCCGCAGGTGATGTAAGGCAGTTAATTTCAGGCTTGGATTCCATACAGTTTTTGGAATAATAGCATATAATCTTTGCAGCAAAATCCAAATATCTCTCCTCCGCAGTGATTATTTGCTCTTATTTCAGGATCTATTTCAGGATTTATATAGTAGGAATCTATATTCGAAAAAATAATCACTGTGGAAAAAAGGTTTTCAAAAATAGCTCAAGGCCTTGCATCCAAAAGCTATGTTTGAACAGGGGTTAAAATAACTACCGGTCATCGCTGCCAATTTGGTAGAAATATTCTAAAAAATCTCTCCTCCACAGTGATGACCGGTCTTTAACCTCGGCACATATCTTCCATTTGCTCCTATTTCAAGCACTGGGATTCCAGTGGGCAAACACTTGTTCAAAGTTCGCAGTAAAGACGCTAGAATAAGGCCTTCAACGTTGTTCTAGCGTCTTTACTGCTCCCATATCACTAATACCTTAACGAAATGATAGTTGTCAAAAATAAAATTTAGAGAGAATGGTCAATTATCTTGTGACGAAATGATTTCTTCGTAATGAATAAACCAATCCATTGCAAGCTCGTTGACAAAACACCCTCCTCTGTGTAGTGTCTTTTATGTTGAATTTGGTCAAATTTAGTTTATTGAACCAGAAATGTTGCTTTTAGAACAAAATTAATCTATTTATCCCTTCCAGTATCTTTCCAGCAAAAACTTGTTCAAAGTCTGCAGTAAAGATCAACGTTGTTCAGCGTCTTTACTGCGGACTTTGAACTGGTTTTGTGCCATATTACTATATTTATTTCTGTCCATGTCAGCTTACCTGTAACCTCGTTTAGTTAGATTCTTATCTAGACCTTTGAAGCCATCATTAAATGATTTACACTGAGAAACACTAACAGTATGTATTTGATTTGAACCAAACCAGCTAACGTACAGCTATAAGGGGACATAGTAACATTTAGAAAGGACATGAAAGTCATAATTATTTTATAACAATGAATGAAAACATAATCTGAAGAAAGAAAGCTATATCGTGTATATAAAAATCATGATATAAAATGCTTCTGGATGCGAAAGGTTCCTCCTATAGGATATAGGTTAAAGTCTTAGAAATATCTACAAATAACACCTACAAAGGAGGGTGTTAAGTTTAAAAATCTTAAAATTGATTGAATTGTTTTCAAGAATCCAAACAATATCAAGAACATAATATACTTCTTCCCAGATACTATTTTATATGAAAGCCAGTACTCGAAATAACACGAAATCACTGTGGAGTAGTTTTAGAGCTTAGCTTCAGGTTCTGGATCCTGAAGCTATGCTCAAAAATCACTCCTCCACAGTGATCTTAATTTGAGCACTGCTTACACAAATTAAATATTCAAAGAAAAACACACAAAAAAAGTTACCTTATCATCTTCTAGTTTTGGCTTCTTTGCTTCGATATGACTGATCACTTTACCTGGCCATGCAGGGTAACCGGATATTTGAACCCAAACAAGATCACCTTCGGAATATGCTAAAATCTTACTCAAGGCATTACTCATTTTTACTACATTGGAATCTTCCAATTTTGATTTTAAACCATGATGTATACTTTCAGATGTTTCAAGAGAATCATATTTTGGAGACTGGTTTTTACTATCATCACTACTTTTTGGAGACTGGTTTTTACTGTCATCACTACTAGTAAGTAGATCACTAGATTTTTCATCGCAATGTAATGTCATTTCATCTGCAAGTGCACTTTTAGTTGATTCAACCTCTATGAGAATAGAAATTATTACAAATGTAGAAATAAAATAAATAGTACAGTGAACTCTCTATAATTCGAACTCTTTGGGTACTTGAAAAACACAAAAGTTAAAAATTATAAGTTACGATCACGAAACATTATTTAACTAACTGATGCGCTTTATGTTGTTGTATTGAATTTCTGACGAAGAACGCTTATGTTGAAATTCCAGGGATATTATAAATCGAGAAAGGGGATGCTAATTCTCCACACCTTGCGATTTTCAGTGATGGAAAGAAAACATTCACTATTTTCAGTGGTAGAAAACATTCATGATTTTCAGTGATGGAAAACGTTCCCAATTTTAAAGAAACCCTATGGGAGCTTAAATTATTAATCAAAATTTGTTTTTCGATCTCCTTCTTATGATACTAATTTACATCACTCAATTCTGATATTGGAAAAAAGGCAAGCCTTTTTCAGTAGTGTTCAAATAAACCATCAAATAGGGGTATAGGTAACTTTCACTATTTTCATGCACCCAAATAAAGGCTTATATGGCCAAAAAATCCCTGGATATGACAATGATATGTATGTATTAGTACTATAGACATAGCAAAAATCAAAATATTTACTTATAAATGTTATTAACTTAAAAACTTAATTTATTAAGTTAATAATATAAGTAAAGGTTGTTGTCATCATCTGTTATTAAAATAAAAAAATAAATAAAAAATAATGAAATAGAAGATTAAATATTCATTAAAACAATTTATTATTTTATTAAAAAAATCTTCCTCTGCTGAATTGTGTATTGTCATTATATTTCTAATTTGAATTGAGAGTAATTAATAATGTTATAAAAATTTATACTAACGATGGTAATTTAAATGGCCCTAAAGTGAACACACATTAATAACCCATTAATTTTATTTCAAAATTGAAGAAGGAAGCATCCCAAAATCAAAATGGAGACTTCAATTCTTGAAATTTAAAACATTATTTTTATTTTATAAAAAATATCACTTATCATTATTTGGTCTAAGTCTCATAGAAAAATTATTTTTCAAAAAACTTTTTAAGTCCAAATATAATTCTGGTCAAATCCTTATAAACAAGGAAAAAAATTCAAAAAAATTGTAAGTCAACCAAAATCAAAATGGTGAATGTAAATTTGCAAAATTTTTAAAGTCTCCACTTTTGAAAAAATCCTCCACAGTGATTATTTAGTTCTATTTCGACCGCTGGTATATACATTTGAGAAGAGTGATCTGCCAGATTATCCAAATATTTCAATCCTTCCAAAAAAATAATTTATGAACAAAGAAGGATTGTACCTTGAGTAGGAGAAGACGATGAAGAATTACTGGTTGCATTGAAGTGAATATTCCCATTCGAAGATATCACTGACGATTGTGTTATATGAGATACAGTTGAACAACTAACAGGAGCATCATATCCACTTGCAGAAGTTTGTAAACTAGTAGAACTTTGAACAGAAACACGATTTGTAGAAATTTGTGATTGTGCAATCTTTGACCTCGGTGCTGAAATAACATCATTTGGATGACTAGTAATACTAGATATTACAGTGGCTAATGATGAAAATATTCCAGTTGTTGCAGTTTGGTTGATAGTAGATATAACTGATGTATTAACAGACATTTTCACGTTTGTTGAAGAACTAGACATTGATCCCATGCCTACAGCTTTCATATAGTCTGCTATTGTCATAGGTGATGATTTAACTGGCAGTACACTAGTTGTGGTAGGTGTTGCAGTTGTATTTATCAATGTGCCTGATTTTGTTGCCATAGCGGTTATCTTGGTCGAACCAAGCGCAATACTATTAAGGAATGACGATGCTTTTGACATGACATCAGGTGGCACATGTGATACGGTATCTCTACGCAACTGTTCCTGCATACTTGCAAGCATTTCTAACTCCTTTTTCTTTTTCTCTTGTTCTAATGCATGTGATAAATTTGATGGAGGTTGCATAGCTGGAGCTATACGAACAAAATTACCTGTCATATTCGATACTACAGGTCTTGCAACAGTTGTACTTGATGATGCTGGATACACATATGATGTTTGATTTGGTTTGGAAGCTGATATATATTGCATCGGGAATGCTGGTCTATTGACATTTGTCACATATTGAACTGGTACATGTGTTCCTGTGGGAACTTGCGTAGATAATTGTGAAGGGATCACACCCTGTATTTGTAAAGCTCTTTTAGCGCTATCACCATTCTGTGTGGTAGTTATCGGTCCATTTGGTGGTGTTGTCTGAATGGCGAGAGTTTGCAAAGCTTGTGAAGCATTGCCTTTACCCATAACAAGGAACTTTGATTGTCCTTGTGTATGTACATAAGCTTGTTGGTGAGCCATAGGATAGGCTCGAACAATAGGAGGGTTTACCTTTGTCGCACCTGTTTTACTGTTTGCATTGTTTTGAGATACAAATTGAACAAGAACCATTTGTTGTCCTTGTTGACCACTTACAGCTTGACTTTGCACTTGATTCGTTCGAACTATGTTAGATGAAATATTTAAATTATGCAAGGGTCTGTTGACAGGTTGATTATTCGAAGAATTGTTGACCATCTGGCTATTTAAATTGTTTACCAGTTGGCTTGTCGAAGTATTTGAAGAATTTGTAGAAGATGAAGTAGAAGCACTTTTTTTATTGTCTTTTTCAGACATATTTTCATCAACAGTTTTTGTCAAAAGACGATATTCATTTTGTGATTTAGAAACAGTAAGCAAACTTGCAGTAGATGATGAAGGAGTTGCTGAAGTTGATTTTGCAATAGGTAGGACACTACTAAGTTGATTACGAAGTGCTGCAGGTAGCTCATTCAATGAAGTTATAGTACGATTTGGTGGTGGCGTAGTATTTAATTTAGCTGAAGTGTTACCAACTGAATTAATTGCAATGGGTTGTCCAGTTGAAGAAACTAACAAGGTAGTTTTACCATAAGCTGTTGCATTTTGCAATTGTTGGTTGTACACAGCCGCTTGTAAATGCTTGTATATTTCCTTCAACTCGGCTGTTGTTTTACCTTCAGTTGATAGTAAACCTTGATTGGTTAGAATCTGTTGATTTGAAACAATGATTGGTTTCAACGATGGAATCAGTTCAGTAGTTTTATTAGTCACTACATATGATGCATGTTGTAAATACTCACTCAATTGTAACTCGCTTGCTTTCTTTATAACAGCATCAGGTAAGGGCTTTTTAATAGGTTTTTTTTTAGGTAGTGTCATCTCTTCAGGAGACTTTATGACAGATCCACAACCCCTTCCTCTCGAAGAAGGCTTTCTAGATCTTTTAATCTCACCCATCAATGACTTTGGAAAAGGCATATCAACATGGTCAGATTTAAATTCATGATTTACAGAAGCAGTTGCCGCATTGTAATTTGAAAGTCCGGTAGTAGCAGCAATAAGTGTTGTTGTTGGGGACATTGGTACAGTTGTAGTAACGGTAGCAGTAGAACTTGCTAAGATAGTAGATAGGGAACCACCAGGAAGGCTTTGTGAATGCAGTAACTTTGGTTGATTACTAAACAATTTTTCGGTCCCTTTAACACCAGCTACAGAGCTACTGTTAAATACTGACTGCTCATCACCTACAGATTTACTTAACGTTCGGAACGGTGCACTGGACAGTGAGTTAATAGCATCCATGCCGGATTGAAACATTTCTAATGGAGAAGCTCCAGTCAGTAACATTTTCTTACGATCAGGATTAGGCACCTCTTCAGCACTAGCTCTTCTTTTAATCTTTACACCTAAAATGGAATAGAAATACCATAAATCTACTTAATCATTTCAACCATTTTTGATTCAGCGCTTAATTGAAAGCAGGGCTTACTCAAGAGAAGTATATCTTTTAAATATCAATCAATCATAATTCACAAAATCCAGAGTTAAAAGTGACGGTGATCACTGTGGAGGAAAGATTTTTTCTGCATTTATTTTAACCAACGTAAAATGTTGATAAATTGTTGATAAAGCAAAAACAAAACAAAAAATATGTCTACAGTGCTAAAAAAATAAGAGCAAATAACCATACAGGCTATAAGGTTATGTACAGCTTCAGGCTATACAGCTTGAAGCTATGCACAATCAAAGGTACAGTATTGAAAATAGCTTGCCTAACCGAGCAAAAGTTAATTAAACTCATAAAGAAGAGAAGCACTACACTGCACTACACATATTAATAACTGTAATGATATTGTATCGAAGTCCCAAATCCTGTCCAAGTTCATGCATTCATATCACTGACATTCTCACGTCTCAACTTATCATCTTCTTTCGGTCACCCCTCAAATGAGCAACACATATCATGGATAGTTGGGCACAACAAACCCAAATTAGAAAATCCATTACATCAGAACTTAGGACCACTTGGACCCATCTGGATACGTTTCTGTTAGTCCACCTACGGTCTAATAATCATACCACTAAAACAACAACCGTAATAATAATAGAAACCTACCAAACAAACAACAGAAAATTAGGAAATTCGTAAAAAAATTGGCTAGTGACAAGCCTTTAATGAAGGCAGACACTGAGTACATCTGTTTCGTGAAGGTGCTGATTATGGTGTGAAGTTAGTGCAGATATTGCGCAGAAATGACATGCAAAAATATTAATACGCATACGAGATGTAGTACAAAATTATGTATTCCCTTGCCTTGCATTGGCCACTCTAATGATTTTCCATGGGTGGTCATGCACGAATATTGATATGTATAAATGTTATAAAAATTAGTAACTTACTCATGGTGTAGTAATTATGTTTAACGATCTGTGGGAATAGTATTAAACATTTATTTTAAAATTGATGAAGGAAACTACCTAAAATTAAAATGGATGCCAAAAAAAATTCATGGTTTCATAGATGTCTAGAATATTGCAAATATATTCGTATATATTTCCATATATATTTGTTTCTTAGTTGCAAAAGACAAACAGCAAACCCAAATTAGAAATTCATGATAGCAGTATTCCACACAAGTAGGAATGATAACCTTGTATAGATATAGGATACTCTACAAGCTCAATAGAGAGAACAGACTTTCCTAGCTATCATTTGAGAAGGTTAGACCAAGAAGACGAAAATGGTTATTCTCAGAAAGTTTAACTCCATTCATTGTAACAATAATTGTGGGGATCAGATATCTTACCAAAGTTTTTGAAAACAGGAATGACAGAAGGAAATTTCCAACAAGATGGATAACTAGACCAAGTAATACACTTGACAAGTAATTTGGAGAGAATGGAGAAAGCTCAGGAGAAAACTTCTGAAGAATGATAACAGGAACACCATCAGGACCAGTGGCCTTTGATGGGTCGAGCCCAGCAATCAAAGCAGCAGCCTTTTTAGAAGTAATAACAAAGTTATCAAGGAAGATGTGAGTTTGTCCTAAGTGGAATGTCAGGCAGATGATAACCATAATCATCAAGGGTTGAGTTATTGCTAAATAACTTTTAGCTAAATCTTTTGTGATACCAGTCTATCATGAAACTTTTTGCCACTTCTTCCAAATATACTCTAAAAATTCCTGTAATTTACTAATCCAAGACATTCTAATGGTACTTCTCCCCTGATCATTTGGATATGATATTCCATTTGGTTATATTCCTTAACTTTTTGGTGAGTGTGGTCAAAACCTCATATAACTCAAATGTCAGAAAGTTTTCTAAGTCTCAAATTAAAAAATTGGCCAGCAACCTTGTAATATTGCGTAGAATGCCATGTGGAAGAGCGTTCTTAGTATAGTTTTCTAAAAAGAATAGTGTCTGGCAGTTAATTTCAGGATTCACAAATCAGTCAATTCTTGTTTTTCTCGTACCTGGTTTCCTTCCACGTCCATCGATTCTCAACTTGATAGCAGGTGGGAACATCTCTTCAAATTTTTTGCATACAGAACATGATGGTACACGATTAGGATCAGGATTTGCACTGAATCCAAATTTGCTCGGGACATTTGCATTAAAGTTAAATACTTCATTAGCTTTTAGCGGACATTCTAATCCGCACTTGCATGTTGAATCTGATTGTAAATATAATAGCAAGTCATCAAAACAGCGGATTCGACTTTTGTTTGGACTAAAAAAAAGAAGAAATGTATTACACAACATTCCAGGTGTCCATAATTCTTCTGCAAATTCCATAGAATGTAAAGTTAGTGCAATTGCAGATACACAAGCCTGAAAATAACGGTTGGACATCACCTTTTTAATATATTGAGGCTCAGATACATATAGCTTTATCTGCAATGTTTTATCAGCAGGCAGTTTGAGCATACATTCATACATTAGATTAGTTTTTATTCTTCGACACCTTTTTTTTATAAGCATGGATAAAATCCAGCTGAGGCCAAGTTATGCTTATAAATATTAAAATTTTAGCTTCAAGTTAGGCCACGTTTATTAAATACTTATGATAGGTATGGTTGCTACTATTTGTTTCCTACAGTTATTTTTTCGCATGACTAACATTTTCATTTATAAGGATACATATATTCCATAAAACTAATTTATTTTTGTCTTTTAATTTCCCATGCTGTAGTTTTCCACAAGTTAGTAGTTTTTCTCTCACATAAAGCCCATTTCCACTCAATAACATTTTCCACTGGAAATAAAAATTAACCAATCAAATTACTTTTCCATCCAGGGTAATGTTAAAAGTTGAAATTTTCAACTTTTTCTTTCGTTCTATTTGAAAAATTTTCTTGAGTGGAAATGGACATATAAGTACCATAGCTGGAAAATATGCTTAGAGGATTTTTATCATGCTTATAGAGAGTATGCTTATAAACGGTGTATATCTTAAGGTGTATAGCTCTGATAACTTGATAATTTAGGAAATTTGGTCTAAAAATGCACCAATAATGAACCCTATTACCCCACATATAAGTGCACCTCACATGTGCATGCATCTATATTACAAAAAGGCGCATACAACTGTATAGCCCTCAAAATCCAAACACCTTGACGCTGCCAATAAACATGTTATATTAAAGCTAAAAAAAAGTAGTAAAGAAGAACTAGCATGTTATTTCTATATTTTGACTTTTCTATCCAAATTTTCTTTAATTAGTAGTCCTGCTTTTATAACTGCATGACAATGTCATTTTATACTGTAGTTTCAAGAGACTTCTAACCCATTATTTCCAGGGTTTAGTTTTATAGCTTTAAAATAAAGGTTGGCTTGTTTATGCACCTATAACTGAAAATATGTAGGGGCATGTGCCTATGTAACTTGCTTTTTCATTTGTTCAAAATTCAAATATTGTGCATTTATATGCGGGGTAATAGGGTACTCCTTTAGTTAAAAGTTATCTGAAGGAATTATTTGAAACCATGCACGCACCTTGTATAAGTAATCTTTCCTTTCTCTAACAGACGATTCCAACCTCTAGGTACAAATACAGCTGATGTGTTCAATTTAGGACCATTTAATACTGGAGATTTCGTTAAGTTACTCTTACTTTCAACTTTAACAACTTTTGCCATTGACTTTATACCAACAGCATTCTGTTTCATATAAACCGGAGCTTGAAATTTATCACCTATGGTTCTTGATGAGTTCAGAGTTGTTGAATTATTAGTAGATATAATCACTTTATTAGTAAATACAACATTATGTGGATTTGTGGAAACTTGACTACTAGTAACATTCAAAACCTTCTTCTGATCAGGTGGTTTTGGATTTAGACCATCAAAATATGTTTGATTCGCATGTGAGTTCTGTTGTTTTGAAAATTTGGTTGGAATATCTAGTTTAGGGCTTTGCACTGAAACAGAGTTTGTCAATGATTTCATGTGAGTGATAGGATCAACCATAGAATAACTAGAGATAGCACCCGAACTATCTAACTGTTTGATGTCATATCTTACAACAGCAGTTGCAGTAGAAAGTCTTGCAGGTGCTAGTTGGGGAATCTGGTTTGATGAAGAACATAAGACAGGTGTTGATATAGTTTTATATAATAATTCTGTATTTGCAACAGTTGGCAAACTACGTACTATGATTGGAACAGTCGTAATAATGTTACGTGAAAGTGTTTCAAAACCACAAGTGCACACAACAGGTTCTTTAATTTCTTTATCGCTGACCATCATTCTATTGTTTGTTGAACAGTTAATCAATGATGCAACTGAGAGGTTTGTTTTATTTCTTGGAACAGTATTAATTGGAGTAGATGACATTTTCAAATGCATGTATATATTAATTTTATTGCTAAAAATCAAACAGTGCCAAGGTTCACAATATGAACAAATAACACTGTGGTGGAGTAATTTTAAACATATCTTCAGGTTGCAAAACCAAAAAAAGTCACTCCTCCACAGTGATTATTTGTTCTTATTTTGAGCATTGGTATAGCATCATTGTTAATTGTTTTGCCTCGTTCGTTTATCATGGCTTTGCATACTTACTAAAATTCTCTATATGAATCCCATTCTCTAAAATGGTGAACAAAAGATTAGCAATTTCTTCATTTTTGTGGTAACACTGACATGTGAGTGATGATTAGTGAGTGGCAGTGAAATATAGGCTGAAGTCTGAAAATAATTGCTGAACAACACCTGTAGAGTGGTGTGTTTTTACTGTAGTTTTCAGATGCACCATCTGAATCAGGGGAGCTCATATTGAACCAAAATTAGTTTTTCATACACACTCATCTAATTTGAAATTTTCATGTCAAACCTACAGCGTTCGAAATTAGAACCAATAATCACTGTGGAGGAGGAATTTTTGAACATTGCTTTAGGCTTTATAGCCTGAAGCAATGCTCAAAAATATCTTCTCCACAGTGATTATTTGTTATTATTTCGAACACTGATCCACACTAGTTAAAATGAATGCTGACAAAAACAAAAATCACTCAAGTTAATTTTTCACTCTGTCTACATGTGTTGAAGTTTCTTTTGCTATTGTAAATATAAAATATTTCTCCTCCCTTGTTGTGGACAAAGAGGAGAGCAAGACTCATACACCAAAAGCCAACAATTATGCTAGCCCTGAATAATTCAAGCGAAAGTTATATCATCTTAGGCTACCTAAGCGAGTTATCGAGAGAAAACCTCCCTGTGGAGGAGGGATTTTTAAACAAAGCTTCAGACTTTATAGCCTGAAGCTATGCTCTTAAATCTTACCCCTCGACAGTGATTATTTACTCTTATTGTGAATATTGCTACAACATATATCATTGTACCCAAATCAGGATAGAAAGCTTGAATATTGTAAAGATATTGGTATTGTTCATCTTGGTCCTTGTAAAAGCATAGGGCTCATTTTTTTGGTAGCTTTCTGCATGCAGTAGATGCAGAAATTGCAGAAGTTGTTATTTCTTTGGTCATTCCACTGCATTTTCAGCATGCGGAGAACGACTTACTCCAGGAATTGAAGGATCAATTTGCAGACTGTAATGAACCTGTCACACTATTCAGGTCTGGGTGAACCTCCAAAGGAAACTTGGTCAGGAAGCGTGTTTTGCCTGAGGTCGCACCGGTAAGGGGGAATGTATATAACCCTTAAGGCCTAAACCCGTAAAAAAATATGAAAATTGATGGACCCTTAACCCTATTTTATCTGGGGCGTGGGCAAAAATGCCCTACCCAGCATTAAAACGACTGAAATTTCACAAGTATGCTGCAATATCTATTACAAACATTTTTGTGGAAAAAATATGTAGTGGTTGTTGCAGCTGTCCTGTGACCATGCCTATTTTGATCTGGTGTAGTTGAAAAATACTGGTTTTTCAGTGCCAAAATCCATATTATATATGAAATGGCATATTTTTACAATCAATATCTTGTTATTAATGTCTTCATTCATTTATCATCATTTCCACTATATTTGGGCGAAATAACACATCAAGAATGTGAAAATATAATTTTTCATTGTTTCCAAGGAATTACAATGGCCTATTGTCTAACATTTTTTAATC
This sequence comes from Neoturris breviconis, assembly GCA_032360805.1. Lineage (NCBI taxonomy): Eukaryota > Metazoa > Cnidaria > Hydrozoa > Anthoathecata > Pandeidae > Neoturris > Neoturris breviconis. Next base: position 3,455 of record JAULBZ010001044.1, on the reverse strand, counting down.
ATCATCTATACCAATTTTTATTGAGAAATTCAAAGTAGTTTAGAAGCTAAGGAAGTAGGGCATTTTTGTCTCTGCCTCCAGATAAAATATAGTAGATAAAATAGGACCCCAGATAAAGTAGGGTTAATCAAATTCATGATGATTCACAGCTTCACCAGAAGCAATATGTTAAAAAGGGCTCTGGTACAATTAGTGGATGGCCATCTGATAAGAAACCCAGAAGAACCACACTTTCAAAATATCACAAGGTTATCAAGATTACCAACAACATCTATCTAGATTGGGGTTACCAATAATTGGATGTTTTTCAAATTTATTGAATCAAATTCAAAAGTTAAAGCTACAAATCTTTGTTCTAATTAAAGTAAGGATAAAGTGAACATTAAGGTAATTAGGCAAGAATGGTCAAATGCGTGTAGCTACCTTTTTACCTATCCTTTTGTTGTTTTTTCCATCTCGTGTCATAGACAAAGACTCAAAGTTCTCCTATAGACTTTCCTCTGTCAGATTTGCTCAGTGCATAGCCTGTTCAGTCTGAACACAGAGCATATGACTGTCCCGAAACGACAGTTGTGAACTAGACTATTTGAAGTATGTATTTTTATTATTTTGAGTTCAGATCTATTGATATTCACTTCATACATTCAGTACAATTACTGGTCTACCGTGGTGCTTTACAATAATCAATGCTGTGATTTTTGTATGTGTGTGTTTTTATCGTGGGTTTAGCATGCAAGTCTACTTACTTTTAACTTTAATTCTGGAAATAAAAGCACATGTTTTAAAAATATTTTCGTGTTTTTAATTTTTTTTACACTTTTCGCCTTCATAGCAAATAATTATTCATCAAATGATAATCATTGTTTCTTGTTTTTTACACAATCAATTGAATGAAACAAGATATAAACTGTATAAACAATAAAGTAGACATTCAAATGAAAGATTTTGGAATAGGGGAATATTCAATCCTCATTCCTTCATAACCTTACGCAAACAGGCATTGTAAATGGAATCCACTCATCCCCAGCACAAGTATTATCAGGAGGGCCACAAGAAAGTGTTTTTGGCCCTCTAATTTCCTGATCGTTCTAGGAGACATCAACTTGAATCTAAAGCTCTCAACACTCTCAAGTTTTGCAGATGACACCAGAAATGAAGTGAAAAGGGCACAAAACAACAACAGCAGGACAATGAAAAAGACATTTTATTTCGGAGTGGTAACTACGTCTAACTTCGGATGACTATCGGATGACTATCTCCAGAAAGTAATCTTTTTTTTTTAAAAAAAATAGCCGGTTTAACACTGCACAACCCTTAAATAGCTATGTATTATGGGTCAAGATCAGTTATCTGTTTGATTGTCAGGAAAGCATATGCTTATATTTTAACTTGGGTGTCCAGAGTGGAAAGTTAGCGCATGTCTACTCACAGCTGGTCAAATTTAGAAATAAGCACATTTTTTAGCAAGACAAGTTGCCCCGTCCAAGTTTTCTCCGGCAATTTGATTGTATTATTCAGACCAGAATTGTGTGCAAGCTTTTCCCCCGATGGTCTGCAAATCATCAACTGTGTAACATCATCCAGATAGCTATGCAGCTATGTAGCCATGTTTTATGCTTGTCTCATACGAGATAAAATATTTTTTAAAGAGAATAGAAGTGAGGATGCAACTTGTGATTTGAGATATTTTCATACAGCTACTTCTTTGAGAGATTTTCATCTAGCTACTCTTTTCAAAATCTATGGCCCTGCGATGGCTTCCGTCTCCTTAACTCCCTAAAAAACAGCCCAAAAAGAGTTGTTAAAGGAGGAAACCGTAGTCAGTTTCGACTTTTAACTGACTCTACCATCCTCTAGCTTCCTCCATAATCACAAATTTTGCCAGAGCAAGAGGGCCAGCCAGCATGCATTTCCCTGTATGCTTTTTGGTCTTGGACTGAAGAAGTACTTGAAAATTAACATTGCTCATCAATATAAACATGGAAAGCATTCAGCAATCAGGGTGCTAGGAGACATGGCGAGACAGTCTGTGTGAATTATTTAAATATATGCCGCAAAAAAACAACGCACCACAACAACAACAAAAAATCAGTATTGCGTTTTATATTTTACTGGTGGGGGAAAGAAAACAATATGAAAAGAAGTGAATCAAGCCATGAATTGAGTGACACAATTGAACATTCTTTTATTATGCTCATACATTCATGTTAATTTGACGAGAAGAAATGAATCGCCAAAATTTGAAGAAGAAAAGGACTAGATAGCTGATCCGCCAGCAACGCAGCTACGAAAAATCCGCCATTATTAACTTGTTCCACGGCTCATTCAACGCATGCGCTAGATTTACTCAGGTTTATGGTTTACTTTTTCGGCAGGATATCCAAGATATATCACCCGGGCGAGTGTAGAAGTACGTCAGGTAACGACTTCTTTGTGGCGGCGATCTTTAGTTATTTTCATTATTATGTATTTTTGCATGTACTGAACAAACGCGTAGAGTATAGCACCGTGATGGAACTCGTTTATGTGGAAAATTCCAGGTACGTGCCACAATTTTTTCGGGTGACGATGCAAAAACACGAGTTCATGTTATCCACCTAGTCATTTGACTATGTGATTAATTCTCAATGTTTACGTTCGCGCGTGATTGAAAGTAAACTGCGCTGTTGTAGGGTGTTACAAGTTGTATCCACCTTCTGGGTGTGAACAGCGCCCTGGCGTAATAATGTACAATTATTACAATTAGGATGCGCATGCGCCAATTTTTTATAAACAAACTTTATTAAACATGGCGGCGTTTCGTTCAAAAAATTCTGGGAACAAATACAAAACGAAATCGTTTTCATACATTGATCAGAAGTTTGGTGCTTTTTCGTGAAGTAACCAATATTGTCACAAGATAATATATGTTTGCATAAGGAACTGCACGGAGAGAAAGAACTCATTTGAGCTGTTGAGTGTGTTCCTCCAAACAAAATTTCAAGTACTTTCATTTTTAAAATGTTTAATTTAATATTTGTATTTCCTGTTTTTTAAACGAGTTACTGTCTTCCCACCTGCTGTTAGTGAAAAACTTCTAAATTTAGATTAATTTCCCACAGCATAGTTAGGCGACATTATTACTCGTTATTTTTTAAATAAAACTCCACAAAAATGACCAAACATCAGCTGTTGGTTTGGTTGCTATTGTTGTGTCTCGCATGCCCAGCAGTTTCTTTGGTTTTTGCCAATATGGAATGTCAGGCAATTTTTCTATTTGTCTCAATGACTGCTTGGCGTAACCCTTAGCTACCCATCAGTAAATAGCAAACTGACACTGCCCGGGCATTAAAAGACACTCTGAAACACCAAACCAGATTATCATGGTCAAACAAAGGTGGGTTTTTTTTGGTTTGTACTTATCACATTTACTTTGCATCACTTATATTTATAGTAAAACTTTACAATATCAACCA
>JAULBZ010001043.1:0-24555 GCA_032360805.1 Neoturris breviconis | reverse complement strand
TTGTGCATATAGACTATGTATATGGTATGCATATACCTTGTGCATATAGACTATGCATATGGTATGCATATACGTTGCGCATATAGACTATGTATATGGTATGTATATACCTTGTGCATATAGACTATGTATTTGGTATTCATATACCTTGTGCATATAGACTATGTATAGGGTATGCATATACCTTGTGCATATAGACTATGTATAGGGTATGCATATACCTTGTGCATATAGACTATGCATATAATATGCATATATCTTGTGCATATAGACAATGCATATGGTATGCATATAGTTTGTGTATATAGCATAGTTGCATTCATTATTTACATACATGTTATGTACATTCATTACCTACTACTCATTAGAACAATTATCTTCCTGGTCATCAATTTCTATCAGGATTATACTTACGTTCATAAAATATAAATTATTTTTAGAAATTGTTATGGCCTCGTTAGAAACATGTTAGGATTATACTAAAATGGAAAGTGGTAAGTAAAATACTTCATTTATTTACTACATCTTCTGGCTATGTAGCTTTTCTGAAATGGTCAACTCAAATTGAACACTTTTACAGAGTGATACAGGATAAATAGTTAAACAAGATACTCTATTAGCTGGTCAGCCAGTGATAGATTTGCAAATTGGGAAATTGGAAGAATTTTATGTACAACGGAGTTGGAGTTTAGAGTAAGAAGTGGTTTTCTTATGTTGTGTTTGTTAGTAATTAGGTTTCTGCTTTAAGGAATGTCTTCGCTTTGTTTACAACAAATAATATCCACTTGCTCTGGTAAAAATGAGTTACAGGCACGAGTTATAAGGATAGAATCTATAAAAAATATAAACAGATTTAGTATTTAATTCCAATATCTGGAAAATTGTGCACAAACGTATACATATATATATATTCTGAATCGTAAGTATATGGTCTATGCAACTGGTATATTTGCTTTGTATTTCAACTAACTCAAAATAAATAAAGAAATAATGACTTATTAAGTCTCCTTGACAGTATCTATTTTTCGTGAAACTTCTGTTTACGTGATCCTCATCATATGCGTAAATAAAGTTACCTCACATTTTCTGTAAAGTCACTTTGACTCGAATAGTCCTTACTTATGTGACACTAAAGGCTCATAAAACAGCTTATTTGATTAGGAGTTTCCAGATTAAACGTCAATTGCCCAACGGTTTTTCAACTTAAAGTAAAACGTAAGCAATATGTTTTTAACCATATTAATACTGGCCTTTAGGGGGCTCCTCAATACTAGAGGTGGGTTCCTAATCACCAACTTTATCCGTTTATGGTATGCCGCTGAAACTTTACGACTGTTTATATAATTTTATTACGGAAATTCTGGCCAAGAAATGCCAAATAAAAATCATTGTTCCTGGATTTCCTGCTGATTATTATTAAAAACAAACAATTGGTTTTGTTATAAAGACAATAGAACTCACATTCCGCACATTTTTCTAAACATATTTATATTTTTGGAAAGTAAATTAGGAGACCTAACGCAATGCAAAATGTCAAAGGTTTAGCATGTTTGGTTCTCAAGATAAGGTGGGGAGTTATTTTGCCTAACCTCCTTCCTATGGACATACAGATGATCCGACGATATAAATAGAGCAAAGAATGTGAAGCGAAGAGAAAATTTTAAATTTTACTCTTTTCAATTTTTATGTGGCACCCCAGCGCATATACGCAGTATTTGTATCTGTGTGTAATACTCTGCGTAAAAGGTTTGTCAATGTATGCTAATGTAATGATCATTGGTTATATTAATTTCACAAACATCCTTGCAACAAAAGAATAGTACTAATGTAAACACACTATGATAACTATATGTGTCTATATGGACAACTGGCAACCGATAGACACTTGTTACATTTGTACACGTTGCTAGCAAATGCTCGAAGAAAGTACTTGATGCAAACACATTAAAGCATCAAGTCTGGTACTCAAGTTGAGTCATACACGTTGCATCAAACCAAATTGATAGTGTTAGACCGTCTGAAGGCTACCATTTTGACGAGTTATATTATTTCAATTTCACACACATACATTCTTCTTTCATGAGGAAATAGGATCAATGTTAAAATATAGACTGATAGATCTCTCCGTGAAAAATTAACGTTAATATTGTGGATATCATCATCTTAAAGGAGAATTAAGCTCCAATTTATTTTCATATAAATACTTCAAAATGGAGCTAAATTTATCGAATTAGACAAATGTATTCATTATTCCCAATGAGAGTGCGTAGAAGGTAGAAATATTCCATAATGTTCCATCTCGTAAATACCAAGTAAAGCCTCATTCTTTCCAACGGTTCTCTCCTGCCTGTGCTGCTGCTATTGCTCATTGAAATCTCTACTTCCATCTTTTTCAACGGTCTAATTCTGATAAGAATAAATGTATCTTTGCTTCTGTTACAAATAACTGTAAAAGAGTCCAGCATGATGCCAAATCTCATTATGAGCGCATGGTTTATAATAGACCGACACAATCGATCCCACCTTTAGTTCCATGACCCTGAAGTGCTTGCATATTTTAAAGATAATGCTGAGCTTTTTGGGAAGCTATTTAGCAAACACTCAACCTTTGATTGATGATTCTGGACATCATCTGCCTGACTTTTCACTAAGGACAAACTCACATCTTCATAACGTTGTTATTACTTCTACAATGGTTGCTGTTTTGGTTGCTGGGCTTGACTAAACGCCACTGGTCCTGGTGGTGTTCCTGTTATCGTTCTTCAGAAGTGTTCTCCTGAACTTTCTCCAATTCTTTCCGAATTATTTGTGAAGTGTGGTACTGAGTCTTGCTATCCCTCTTGCTGGGAATTTCTTTCTGACGTTCCGATTTTCAAAAACTCTGGCGTGTGTTCCGATCCCTGCAACTATCGTCAAGTCTTCTACCAATCATTAGTAAAGTTTTCGAACCTCTCAGTAACAGACCTTTGGTTAATCATGTGGATTCTCTCAATCTTTTTACAGAAGTTCACTTTGGTTTTTGTTCTGTTGGATCAACTGCGAATGTATTAACCGTTATCAGTGATAATACCACATCTAGGCTCAGTCCTTAGTACTACACTTTTTTGCATCTTTATTCATAGACTTCATTAATGGACAACATCATGAGTAAATTAGCTTCGAATCCCTCGCCTCTTCGCTTGCTATTTCCCTATAAGTCCGGGGCTTTTAGGGTGTCTAATAACACGAGGGTGGTATAATGTACCACATCTTAATAACTTTCGGATTACTGCTCCGTTTGACTTGAAACTTAGTACCAACATTATCTCTATTACTTCCGAAAATATACTAAACATTTGCATACGTTAACATGTCATGCAGAATGTGACTATCCTACAGCAGTATCTGTGAAAACCTGACATAGAAGGTGCAAAGCAAAATTTAGCTAGAAAATTAATTACTTTGTTATTCTTGCTAATTATGATTGGCTTTTCCACTATTGCACAGTAAAAAGACATTATATTGCCCTGATGACCAGAATAATACTTTAATATCTTAAAAAATTGCAGAACTTCCGGTTCCTAGGGCCAAAGGTTGTCCTAGGCCCGTTTGGTAATAAGTTTTGGAAAACGTTTTTGGTCACCAGTTTTAAAATACAATAAACTGAAAAGTCACTAAATGTAAGCCTAATTGCATAAGCGAGTCAAACGTTATACAGAAATTTTAGGATTTGTTGTAGCTACAAAGTACCTCCTCCGAAGGCAAATAGGAAAATAGAATTTCGCGGTTGGGACATTTAAGAAACTTTTGCAGGAAGAAACCTTTTCGGTTGAACCAACTAAGAAACTTGTCCAATAATCAATTTACGGAAATAAAGAATAAATAAATGTAAATGATAAATCGTATTTTCCTTTTATCGATAGTCTCTGGAGATCATCTAAACAGTAGATTATAGCTAATGGTTTTGCAAAGGTAAGCTCGGATTATGGAAAAGACAAGTCATTTACCCTTATAAGGTTTGCAAGAGCCAATCATTCTCCCTTCACCTCACCAAGATCAAAGTTAAGTGAATGGAAACAAATCGATATGTAAAAAATTGAACAGATTAAATATTTCTTAACTTATATAACCTTATGGATTTTTAGGTACTCGCAATTTCTTTATTGCCTACCAAGCTTATAAAAAGCTCACTGGTCTTACCGATTACGATGTAAAAGGAGCTTTAAAGAAATTGGTATCTAATCACAAAGTGGATGAAATATATCATGACAATGGGGAAGTTAGTTATTCCATTTTTCAAGTAATAATGCATTATCTTGAAAAGGAATTAGTTAATAATCCACTACACTCAGTAAACAAATGTATTGAATCAGTTGGTGTTACACCGATTCAGGAAACAGATTTGGGAATATCAGTATCAGGTAAATAAATTTTATCTCTTGATAAAATGCGCTGGTACAAAAACTGTACATATTTTCGTTTATACATCATAAGGAATCTTACTGTCCATAAGTATTAATCTTAATAATAATGGGAGTGTAGAAATTGTTAATTTAAAGGGCAATGTAATTGCGAGGCTCCGATTTCATAAGTCACTTATTTTTCTCAAGGTATAATTAAAAAATAGTAACTGTTAAACTGGATACTACCCAGCGACGCATATTAACTTTCACTTGGGTTGTAACCGTACGAAATAATTTTTATAGGGAATGACTACTTTGTGAAATTTCAAGAAGATCAAACTACAAGAGATCGCGTATATGCATCGCTATGTAATAAATTGGGTTGCATTTCTAATTTCTTCATTACTTACCTTATTGGTTACGATGAGGCATACAACTGCGTAGTTAATAATAAAGAGATACAGACGGTAAATTTTTATGCGTTAAAACAATGGGACAAGTTCACAGATAGCAGCAAGAGGACGTGGGATCATATAAGATCGATATTGATATTTCTTGAAAATCGACAATGTGTCCAGGACATCGAAAAAGAATTTAAAGGTATGTATAACATAGTATCAAAGGGTTACCCTCTTTAGAAAATAAAGGACGGTATTAAACATTTTTAAGATTTTATACCTTATTTTTCATTTTTCATATATATTCCTGCCATTCTTAATATTCCCTTTACTAACAATTGGTTTCTAATTTTCTCTTAGGTACATTTGATCCCTTAAGAGCATCATAGATATTCATGCATATACTTGTTTTTAGTTAATGTGTTTTAACTTCCCATAGTATTGTTGAAAAGTACCGTTTCCATAGAAATGTATTTAACTCTATTTTATCTAGGGTCCTTTCGGTAGCATATTTTATTTTTGTGAGGGAGAGGGGCAAAAATGGCCTACTCTCTTGCTTAACTTCTAAACTACTTTAAATTTCTTAATGAAAATTGGTGCAGATAATATTCCCATCAAACCTAATTAAAAAATGTCAAAAAATTGTTAAACAATATGCCATTTTTTTTCAAAACAATAGAATTCCTTGAAAACAATAGAAAATCATATTCACGTGTTTGATGTGTTATTTCGCCCAAATTTAAAGGAAATGTTAATACATGATTCAAGCCGTTGTTGATATTGATTGTATAAAATTATGCTATTCCATATATGATATGGATTTTGACACTGAAAAACCAGTTTGTTTCGACTAGATCGATCAGAAATGGGTGTGGTCACAAGACACCTGCAACGACCATCAAATTCTTTTTCCATAAAAACGTTTGCAATAGGTATTGTGGCAGACTTGTGACAGTTCAGTCCTTTTAACGCACCATTAAAAAGTCTTCAATAAAAACCAGCAGGGTAGGGCATTTTTACCACCCCTCCTCCCCCCTAGATAAACAAAAGGGTTAACCTAAATATAATAAAATGGTTGTTGGATCAGAAATCTAATTAATGCTGCATGGACCAATGTGTGAACATACCTTTTATATTTTAGTACATGGCACCACCTTGCATCCAAGCGTTTTGTAAGTATCGATATTTACCTTTCCTTTCTTACCTAAGAAACTAGGTGAATTGCAATGAAAAATTGGCAACGTTTTTTGCTGTTACAAAGAATGGAAGGCCAGAAACAGATTTTATTGTTCAAAATAAAAAATAGATTAAATATACGTATATTATGCAAATGTAGGTTAAAATGTTTTTCATGTAGGTTCGATTCCGACCAACATCGCAATGGTAAATAATATTGTGTTACTTTTTATTTTACAGAAACAATCCGACTGAAAAGATACCTGATGAAGGTAGGTTTCATTAACCAAATATTAGTTTGTATTTTCTTGGTGATTATATTGATATTGTAGAAAAGGAACTAAAATGTTTGCAGATCAATAATGTAACTTACGTGCATCAGATATTCTCAAACTTTAAGAGTGACTATTGCAAGAAACTCCAAAATTAAGTCGCAATATTTCTTGTTTCAAACCAACGGTCAAACAATAAATATCTGTCGTTGTCAGCGCATTTTACACGTCACTATACGGTACTACTATTTTAACATTTGATATCAGTATACAAGCTGATATTTTGGAAGGACTCATTAATAATTATTTTGGGATTTTGTTCACTCGAGATCGTTTATAAGGAAATATACTTAATTAAATAAATTCATATAATATGTCTGTTTCTCTGTTAGCCACAGAAATTGCATTCTAGCAATTTTTGGACAGTGTTAACAATATTTTTATTTTTTAACCAATCAAATATCATGTACTCAAAAAAAAAAAGATTTTTTTTTTTTTTTTTAATAACAGCACGTTTCATTTTCCTAACCAATCAAATATCATGCAAATTTTAAAACAAGATGATTTGTTTTGTTTCTTGTAATAACAACAAGAAAGTTATTTGTTCCGTTGTTGTTCCAGGAAAAATTTTCCTTTCTGTTGTTGTTCCACGTTTCCATTCCATTTATTTCCATTCCGCGGAAAATTTTCTGAAGTGGAAAACGGCCTTTAGACTGCCGATCGTAAGCCGTGCCTAACTTAATACAAGTGCATTTGGATATTAAAATCAACATAAGTGCGGCAGTGACGTCAATTTCTACCAATGGGATGTCTTCATTTGCATTCCGCGCAGAATTTTACGTTAAAGGAAAACGGCTTTTAATTAAGTGTTTTGCGACACAAATTTGGCGTTAATTTATACAGTCGCTCTAATTTAATTCTGTGAATTTGAAGTGTTTTTCCATAAGTCACGCATCCGCAGTTTATTTTTGATAGGTTTTTCGCCTTTGAATTAAGTGTAAAGCGAATGTCGATCTCTTGTCGCACTTAAGTCGATTTTAATTATTTAAGTTAGATGTGATATAAGACCAGCTGTCAAAAGCTACTCTTACTCATCAGGGACTAATCATCATTACATGATAATAAGATTTATAAAAAAACCACCTTGAGAGAGAATATTTGTTTAATTATCTTATTCGCTTCGCTAAAACACAAATAACCACATTTATTTACTATATCCTCGGGGAATGAAAAACCTTAAGTATTTTCAGTGAGTCATCTTAGCTAAGTATAAATAAATTCAACAAAAGCCAAAACGGTCCTATTCGAACTGATTTACCAAATACGAAAGTTTTCCCTAAGTGAAATGTCGATGTAAACAAAACTGATTTATAAGCCTTTTTGAATTTTCATATAGGATAAATCTCAGATGTCCATGTGAAGGTTGCATGAATGATTATGCAAATTTAATTATGTAGCTACCCTTGCAATGTTGTGAATATTTTTGGGCAACATTTTAGTGTAGTTACTATATGCTACTTACTAAGTTGTAACAATAAGTAACTCGTAACTTTAAACAGAGTATTTTCGAATTACACACTATTTTTATTTGATATGAAAAGGTATGAAATGTTAAATCTTAATTTCCACTGTAATAGATAAAAAAAAACTTATTTTTACAGCTGTCATAATTATCCTTTTCGGTGTTAGTTCAACGGTATTTCAGAAAGTTATTTTGTAATAAACAGTGATTACGCAAAAATAATATTGCAAAAGTTGTTATTACATTAATTGGCACACAAACATCTTAAAATATTATGCGCGGATTTATGTTTGCACACAAACACCTTAAAATATTATGGGCGGATTTATTTCCACACACACATACACCTTAAAATATTATGCGCAGATTTATGTTTGCAGACAAACACCTTAAAATGTTATGCGCGGATTTATTTTCGCGTGAATTTATTTTCGCGTAAGAGGAAATCTTAGAAACAAATGGAAACAAATGAAAACAAGAGCCTATCGAGCTGGTCTGGGATCATGCCCATCGTATATAAACCACAATATTTCACTCTTATGACGCAGACATAAGAATATCAAAACAGTTTTATATTTTTTTGCATCTGCTTTACACTTAAAGTGGGTCTGAATTTACCGTAGCGTCAGATTCTGCTACTGCGTACTTTTAGCCTAGAAAATAGTCGGTTAAACTAAATACTCTCAGCTGCCGAATAAACGTCTCCCCCGCTTGTTAATTTTGAAGAATCTTTCCACCCCACAACCCCCCGGAGCTTATAAGACCCCTCCCCCACGCCCATTTATTAATTTTTTGAATTTTTTTTATAAAATAACTGTATTAAAGCCGCATAATTACCCTACTCTGTCAAAATTCCAAAATCGATGTCAAATTCATTTTCGACAATTGCTGATCAAGCCCTGAAGATTTGAGCATTTATAAATAACAGCAAGTGGGTTAAATAAAGAATTATCTTACCAAATGCTAGCTACAACTTTATTTAATTATGCATATAATCAATGAAGTTTGGCCAAACAATATGGCTACCACACAGTTAGTATAAAAAATACAAAACTTTAATCACCCATATCTCCACAAATAATTGCCATTAGGGAATCAAATTTTCAGAATGTGTAACTGACCTGATAAGCTTTTATGTCATATATAAAAGTTTGACCAAAATAGGGTGATTTTGCACCTTTAAGAAAGGACTGTTTAATAAAAGCACCATAAAACTAGCTAAAAACATTAAAATGTCAATAAATATCCACCCCACCCCATTTACTACCCCATCCCTTTATTAAATATGCAAATAAATCCCCCCTCTCCCTGCTACCGGTTTAAAAGTATCTTTTGAGCAACTGAGAGCAGCAATGCGAAACAGGCTCTTCGGGTGAATACAGACTAATATATATATACAACCTCGTCCCCAGTGCTTCACCAAAGAGTCAAGAAGCGCTAGGAACGAGTATGACTTAGTTAGTACCCAAGATTAAATTAACTGAACCGAATTCCAAATTAACACCCTTCTCCACATAGGTTTCGAAAGGCCAAGTGCGTAACAATCATGTATGGGGAAGAAATCTGGGGAATTTCCCAAAGACTCTGTGAACGAGAGTGCCAAATTAGCAACCTCATTAATCATGCAAAAGAAACGTCATTTGATCATTCAGTATATTTATACATAGAACAATTTCGCTCTTGTATACAATTGTTATCACAACACACAAAGTAATTATAAAAGAATCATTCATGAACAAAGAAAATCTTATAACACTGAACCAATCAAATTAATTCAAATTTCTTATTAACCAATCAAATGTCGATTTAGTTCCTATAAGATATAATAGCATGTGTTTTTTTAAGATTCGCATCTCATATCTACACACGTAAATATTACACGTACGGCGACTTCTAAATTAGTTTTCAGATTCTATTCTATAAAAACACAAAGTGAACTAGTTTGGGATATAACATTGCTATAAGGAATTCCTGTGAGAGAGGGAAACGGGAGAAAGGAATTATGTAGAAGTAGAGATGCAAAAGTAGTCGAAATAATACGCAAAACCTAATCGTCGACATCGTAATAAAAAAGATATTATTCTTCGCTAAATAACAAAGACTTTCTACTGCTAAATAATTCCTTACCTTGCAATAATATCCAACGTCCCTCGTTTCTTCACGTCTCAATTATCAATCAGATCAATGTACAATACCGACAATAAAACGACAATAAAACGACGATCCATTTCTTTGGTTCGTTTTCAGAAATAATAATATGTAATTTCTTCATTTACTCCAACAATAATTTATAGCTCTCAAGCATCCGTTAACAACATTGCATTTTGATAATAGAAAACCTCGATTCCTTGTATTTTGAAACTGGCGTATCTTCAAATTTCACGACGCTTACAAAAAATCTTCTCCGAAGCTACTTTTAAGGAAAATCGAGCTGAAAAGGAGTATACATTATACGAAAGCTTAAAGTATCTACGTTGGAGACTTTGATAAGAAAGACTATGTGCAGGTTAAAATGAACACAGCTACTAATAGTAATAAAAAAAATTGTTACACACACAGACCTACGGTACGAAAGTACGAAACTAAAGACGAGTGACCTTACGGGCACCCGTCGATAAGATATGACAGCAAATGAAGAAAAACAACGTAATAAACGACAATGGAATAAAAATCTTATAAGTAACATTTATGTTTTTCGGCAGCTGTAGCTAAATATATAGTTTATGTGCGAGTGCGTATCTCTTTCATCCTCTTATCTGGATCATGAACAGATACTTATGATTAGACAGATTTTCTATTTTCTACGTGGAAGAATTTTAGCGCAAGACACTAGTGCACGGTAAATTCAGAATAATTTATTTGCGCAAAAATATACTGCGATCAGGTACGTTTCTCAATAAATGTTTTAGAAGAAAGTCGACGACAGGAACAAACCCAAATGATAAGAACAAAAATAAAATAGCATTTATTGTATTACCCACTACACTAGGTGGACGTATAAAAGTCCATCTCAATATACCCTACGTTCTGTAAATTAAGGAATACAATTTTAACTTTCATAATTTTAATCTTAAATTCAAATATTTTTAATTTTTAGGTCTTTCAGACATTCCACCCAATCTAAAACCCGACATTATCAAAAAAAAGAAAATGACTGTCATCACCTCTACTGCACATAAAATATTTTATGAAAAATTATTGATTGGTGATCTTGATGGTTGTACGCCTGGTAAAGTGGAATTGGTACTTAGTGAGGATACTTCACCAAGTAATATCGAATTTGAAGACTACGCTAAAAGATGTCGTGAGTTTTTGTCCAAGTTCTTTGAAGTAAGGTCTGGGATACTTTTAGGAAGTTTCCAGTTCCCTCCAATAGCTATATCAGATTCAGAAAATGATACAGTGTCACAATTTGCTACCAAGTTTCAAATGGATAACACAGTTGTCATCACAAACTATGACATCATGAAACAGTTGAAGTTTTTTGGTAAACATAAAATTCCAGACAATATGAACATAAATTCTCTGGCCGATTCAAAGGACAGATTTCTTATTTTCAGCTTGAAGTTAGCTTGTATTTTTAATGTTCGATACACAAAGACAACAGATGAAAAAGAAGCATTGAAGGTATTAAGAGATGGTGACAAAGATCTTCGTTTGCTATTGTATACATTCCGTGATCACTTCATGAATACACACTTTTCATTCATTAATTGTGTGGCTGCTCCAAACATTGTAACTCCTTCTGAAAACTACTTAATATTAACTAAAAAAGTATTTTCTCCCAACCGCAATTTGGAAGACGTATTAACAAAACTGCGTAACAAATCTTGGAGTAGAGATGAAAATGGAAATAAAGAATCAGAAGGCAAACTAACGGAATGTATCTGTATTATATTGGGTTTTCTTGCAACCACATTATTCTCACTCATTTTGAGTGATGCAGGCATTGTGAGTGATATAGGGAAACAAAGTGGTTTCTTATGGCTCACATATGAACAATGGGAAGCTGTAGTGAGTAACCATTTTTGGAAAATAATACAAGGTGGCTATGGATCAGGAAAAACCGTTGTAGCAAGGTCTTTAGTTAAGCGTATTATATTACAAGCCAACACTAAGAAGATTCCAACTGATATCTACTTCATGATATTTGACAGTAATAGTCTTTTGCTGGAGGAAACGGTGGACTGTTTGAATAATATAAAAGAAACGTATAACACAGATAATTATGCAAATATCGAATGTGGAAATCTTAACAATTTTGTCGAAACTTTGGGTGCAGACTTAAAAATGTCCTGTCATCATCAGTCAAGAACTGGTGTTATAACATTTACCATTTCCAATGTTCTGAAAGCTTTGATTCATAGGCACCCTGCTGAAAAAGATCGGATATTTCATTTGATAATAGATGAAGTCGATGCAGAATTTTTCAGCAAAATTGAAGTATCGGCAATATTAAATACATTAAAAGAATATATGGAATTGCTCAAACGTTCGCATATAGTTTTTCTTCTCAGGGCAATGGAGAAAAAACGTAAATTTATGTCGGACAAATTAGAAGTGTCCTATAATTCTTTCAAAGAATACAAATTATTAGAAGAGATGATGGCTATCATTAAATTGAACGCATCTATGAGAACATCTAAAAATGTATATCATGTGATCGGAGAAGCAATAGAAGCTATTAAGGGACGACCAAATGTACTGCCACAACAAGATACAAAAGCACTTGAACATTTGAAAGAAAATGAAAAACCAACTGCTAGTCAAGAGTTTTATAATGGTCCCTCAGGACATGAATCCCAAATAAATACAACGACCATAAGAGAAGCTACAAATCAATTACCGGCAGATAAAAAGAGTGCAAAAGACAGTCGCATTGTTATCACGGATCTGGATTATATTGACGATAGAGGTAAAGAGATGGAGGAGAAGCACAAGGGTTCAAAAACGTGCATTGAAACAGACTTTGTATATGAGTGGCATAATACCTGTGGACTTAATATACCTACGGGCAATAAAACCAAGCTCATATTTTTGAATCCTGATGATGGTCAAGTTTCATCAGAGACAATGGTTGCAAAGTTATCAATAGTTTTAGAAGTAAACTGTTACGCCCCTGTTCGGCGATTGATAACCTGCAATTCAGAAACTGAGTGTGCGTTATTTCACAATGCTATGGAGGTATTAAAGAAGCCATGTATTATGTGCCACCCTAAGCAAGATGAAAAATCTGACGAACCTGGTCAACATAGTGAAAGGAACATTGAAAGAGATATTAATATAATCACAAATTATAGTGGATGCCGTGGACAAGATTATGAAGAGGTTGTAGTTGTGTTAGATCCTAATGAACATCATAAGAGACAATATGTAATAGAATGTATAAGCAGATGTGTAGGAAATTTATTCCTGATTGTACCATATACGTACGATCGTCGTGGAACAGAACCTCCTAACCATGCAACAATTAAAGATATCATTTTTGCATTGGAAAAGTCTTCATTCACTGACGTATTATCCTACACTGTTACTGAAAGTCGTTATGGAGAAGATCTTTTGAAAAAATGTGAGGATAGTGATAATCAAAATCAAACGAACTATCAGATTAATAAATGTCATTGGCGCTATAGGAACTATCTTCCAAAGAACAATTTGGAGGTTGTTCAATTTTTACCCGGGCAAGAAAAGTTTTTAAGGTAATTTCATTTACTATATTGGTTCAAAGATACAGATTTTGGAATAGGAATAAAATCTTGAAATTCATAGGCGTCTTCCTAATGAAAGATTATCCGTTGGAAGTCAGCATATCTTGGACAATATAACAGGGGATAAATTTTAAGTGCTTTTTGTGTTAATTTCAGTGAAAGTAAACTAATTCAATGCAAACCTTATAGCAAAAAGGTTAAGAATGTGCATTTAACATCCGTTTGTTCAAAAAACGATTATTGTACGATCATTTGTGCATTTAGAAGTTTTACCCTCTTAATTAAAGCGCAAAAAAACGGTCCATATTACCAAAATCCATGGTTTAATCTGCTTCACACAAAGGACCGGTATAAAATTCATCATTATTTGTTTGTTTAATCTCACTTGTCTGAATTGCAAGTGTTAAAAGAGTATCATTTACATCCCTATTGCACGATACTCTGCGAAAGGACATTTTAGGGGACAAAATCACCAATTTCAGTTAATTAACATCCTCTCTATTTGGAATATTTAAAAAAAAAACATCACCCCCAACTATTACCTCCTCCCTATTAAATTTAATTCAATTGGAATTAAATCAGGATCATTTCCTTCCACCTGTACTTGATAGAAGTTAAAAAAGAAGTAATTTTTTTTATTTAACTAAACGTTCGAATTCCATTTGTTATTGCATTCACGATTTCAACTCTTAAATTATTAACACTCCTATTTATGATATTTTTTACGTAATGTTGACCTCTCCTTCCCCTCTGCAATTACATTTTGGAGAGTAGATGATTATGGATAATGGATAATAAGTAAAATCAATTTATAAAATTGGCTATTTAATTAAGTACCTCTAAAGTAAAGGATATATCATTTCCAAATTACTTTCGAAAATATATACTTTGTTACGCAAAATTGACGCAACGTGGTAATTAACGTCATTTGATAACTTTCATAACTTTTGAACGACTAACAGTATAGCGATGAAACTTGGTAGGCTAATAATGTACCTTTTTTGCTGACGTCATTACAAAACATTTAAAATTACAAATTTTGCTTAAAAATTGTATGCTGTTAGAATCACAATTAAAAGAGTAACATTTTTCCTTTCTGATTTAGACAGATATGTGTTGCTCTTGAATATAGTTTCCGGGGTTTGAACGAACACGTTGCAAAATACGGGAAATTATTGACCAAAATCCAAAAGATCCAATTTTTAAAACGGGCTGGTTAGTCATGGGACCAAAACTTTCCAAAATCTTGAATAAGGGTTAAACCATGTTGCATCGTTAGTTAAAACTGTATTTGTTCTCGCGGTATTGCTAAAGGTCTAAAAAAAAACTATCAGAAAGACGAATTGTGCACCAAAATTGAAATTACTCGTAGATTGTTAATTAGTGTCGCACATCGTATGAACATATCACTAAAATCACTCGTAGATTGTTAATTAGTCTCGTACATCGTATGAACATATCACTAAAATCACTCGTAGATTGTTTAGCCACATCATACATACGTAATGAATTAACACACAAAAAGGTTAGGTTTTACTTATTTCTAAAATACGATTTGTCGACATAAATACATGTTTGCTATTTTAGAAATTACGAAGGCAAAAAATGGCCAACGTAATACCGCAGGGTTCCAACTTAATTACGGCAAAAATAGCTGACGTGTGTTTTGCTGGATTTAGAGAACTGATTTTATATTGTACGCTGAAATATGAACTTCGTAATAACAGTAATTGGATAAGCTAAATACTGTACCTTGACTGGAACACTCCTGATAAAACTCTACGCGATAAGTAATTTCGGACATGGCAGACAAGGAACTTAAGACCGAGAAATTGGTGTAATGCTATGAAGCTCAGTCATCGTGTTTGGGGTTCACGATTTAAACGTCCCCCGCTTGACTACCTGCTAAAACACAGCGTAACAGGTTCCTTCAATATCAACAATTTAATCGGCCAGGATTGTTGGCGCTTTCAGGTAAATTATATGCGTAACATTTGCAAAAGCGATCGCGCTAATTAATGAGATTGTATATATTAGCTTAATTAAACGTCACGACGTATTAATTTCAGGTAATAAGATATGTTGGTAGATATAGAGATGCTGAAATAATTAACTTATATGAACGTTACAATCGATTTTATGCCAAAGAGGTAACATGCCAGTAACTTGTAATAAAGCTAGTTTTTAGTTTGACGATGATCTTTTAGAGAATAATAAATTTTGCGAGTAGTCAAATATGCAAGATGCTTAAAAGCAAATTTTTAAACAGATTTTTCAGGTATAAACCTTTCCGACTCAATGAAACAGTGATATTTCGCAACTATAAAATTTCCCAACTTTTTAAAAAATAGAAAAAACGCTAAATTTTGTACCCAGGAAATTTAATACCTTTAAAGTAGGTGTTTTAAATGACCTAAGCTAATAGTTATATGTGAAACATTTGTAAAATAAAAAATACTGGAAATAGACATATAATTGAATTCTTGTACGTATATTGTTCTTATAGTATCGGTAAACGGAGAGCAGTAACAGACATTAAATGCACTTCAGTGTCTTCAAATAAGATAAAGTTATCCTGGAATGCAAATGCTACTAATTTTATTGTTCGGAAAAGACTAATCTCTGGTAATCAAGAGAAAGAAAATGTTTTTAATGTTAATGTTCCTGAATGTGAACTTGAAGTAGAAGAACGTTGTACATATAACTTAGAAATAAGAGCACTGAGTGATGTTGGAGACTTAGAGTCCGAACCTGCAAATATTACATTTCCAATAAGGTATTTGAGTGTTTTGTATATATCCTTGTCTGTATAGATAGTTAGCAAGATATTATTTTGATGACCATATTTACCATTCCTTGACAGCTGTGTGTTATGTTCATGTTTTTTTTCTCTCTACCTGGCCATAATAATTTATATTTAGAAATATAATAAATATAATTTGTATAACATACCAAAGAAACAAAGAGAATACTTCCAAAAGGAGTCCACATATTTAAGATGTAGCTAAAGAGTTCCAAGGTATCAGAGGTATCATGTTTTCATCTAAATTTATATTATAAAGAACGCATGTCTTTATTTTTTATTTTTAGTTTGGTGCAAGATTCAAATCCTAAAGAACGTATTATAAATGGTAGAAAGTACGCATGGATAGGTCAGATTTAATAATAATTGTTAGAGTCTACTTTTGTAATAGCCTGGATAGTCAGCTCACTTTTTTTCGTAGTCTTTCATTTCATTTATTTGTAATATCTGATCTTATATTTCGCGAAACCGCGCATTTCAAGTTATTTTTTATATCTTTGCTCATCTTCACTCATGAATCAAGAAACGGATATAAAGCTATAAAGCCATAAATATGTTAGAAAAACCTGAATTTCAAGCGAACATAATAATAATTAGTACTAATAATTAATAATAATTAGTACCTGGAGTATAATATGATTTCTCTTATTTTTTCGTCAAACAAAACTGCTATATTTTTGTACTGTTTTTAATCTGTATTTCTGTAATTCCACTGACCATGAACCACTTACCAACGGACGACCGACAACAAATTAAAATGCAGACCAGTGTCATATTAATCTGAATTATTTGTAGCTAAGCATATTTGATATTGATATTTGCGTTGAAGGTCAAAACTTGATGTCGGTTAGTCTTCAAATTAGAAATAAGTTGGTTGGTGTATTTAGAGAAATCTAACGTCCTAATAAGTGAATGGAATAATTTAATGACAGAGCCAAACTATGGGGAAGTTTTCAGCTCTCCTAACTGCTTTGATTCTTTTGAAGAATTTACATTTCTGATGGTCTGTGTAATGTGTAAAATGAAAAGAAATAGATAACGATCAGATTATTGTTAAATATGAATATGTCGAACGTTATCTTACTGTTAGAGCTCTGAGTAAATATAACTCTTATGACTAGAAATGGTCAAGTTTGAAATTATTGGTTTCGTTGATCGTGTGTAGGTGCCATATAATAGGTATCATGATTATATGGTTGGTCCCAATTGGCACAAGGCAAGTAAACACTGAGTTACCTCGAGTTACGAAAATGTCGATTTACTAAGCATTAAAATCGCGATACCACAGTATCTCTTAAAAACTACAACTCGATTAAATATCAATTAAATAATTGTTTCGAGTTACGTAACTCGAGATAACGTTACTACTTCAAATTCCATCGAGTTACAGATAAAAACGTTTGTGGGCAATCTGTCAAAACTTTTGCGGAAACATATATTTTGTGTATTCGTCAATTATAGAAATTGTGCGGGAATAAAAGAAAGTATCTTTCAATATATGCTAATATCAGTGATGACCGTTCATATTCAGTTTTTTTTTCGAAAGCGTCCATCCATGTTTGACTCTAACATTACTTTAAATAAAAAAACATCAAATAAATTTCTTCAGTTCGACAATCGGACACTCTCTTTTGTTCAATATTTAAGCGTTTTATTTTTTGTTCATGTACGCATAGACATGGCTGAATAATAAATGTTTAGACAAAACAAAGTTAACTCGAAGAAATATTTGTCTTATTTTTGAGTTACATAACTCGAACTTTTATGAAAGATTATATTTTTATCGAGTTGAAATACGTTCTTATGATTTAGATTTTTCATCGAGTTAGGTATTTTTTTTTTTTTTTTTACGGCATCCCGACTTTAATGCTTCGTAACTCAAGATTTCCGTAACCTGATGTTCATAACTCGATGTTAGGCAAGTACTTCTTTATCAACTAGGAAAAAAAGTTGCAATAGCAAAACAACGTCTTTTTGAGTTTAAGATTCTGAAACGGGATCTGACTTTTCTAATGTTTCCTTCACTTAAAAAAATGTCTTACTTAATCCTTCCGTTTACATTTATTTTTGCGTAAGGGATTATCAATAAAGTGTACGACCTGGGGAAGGAGGTCATTTCAAAAGCGGACATCTATTACTTAATTGACAGTCTCTTCTGTTCTTTAAAAACATCGCAGGATGGGTGGATGTCACATTTTGGAGCGTACATATACTTTATGGATGCTCCCTAGAGTCATTTTCTGTAAATATAGTTATCGTTATAAACAAATGAGAGTAATAAATTTTTCCTCTGCTTAGCTTTTGTATATAGAACTCAGGAAAAAGATTAAAAAAATGAAATTTTTGAAACTTTGGATATATATAGAAAGTACCAATTTTCCAAAAACATCGAAATTTCAACAATTTCAATTATATGGACTGTTTAATTAGATCTACGAAGGAGAACGAATGGAATATACTTTCTATTTCGAATAAGTCACCCTCCTTCCTAAAATATTGTCAATTAATATGTGAATTAATAAGCGCCACCCATCGTATAAGCGCCCCTCTTGAAATTTTCTTAGTAGTAGAAACATATCTCCAAAAATGTTCTGAATTTATTATGATCGTCCAGAACGCTTTAGTTTTTTCCAATGAAACTCGCAAAGAAAAATTTTAGAACATCTTGACATAAAGATTGTAATATTGATCTGCGCACTTGGATTTTCAATAACGGACATTTTACAAATTCCGACCAACAATACACGCTACAAGCAAAACACAAATGTGGAAAACGACCACCAGAGGTTCCGCCTTATCGAGTGGAATTTTTGCAAAGATTTCACTTTGTCCACAGTATCTTTGGTCAAAATTTGTGGTATAGAAACGACATTTCAGATTATTTGCAAACATCGGAACAGACGCTGACATATGACTACTGGTTGAATTTCGTATAATATATAATTTTCAAGTAAGATTTAAGATACGACTAAATTCCTCACTTTTAGAAATACAGAGTGATAATTAAGAGCGCGCTACCTTTACCATCGCTTACAGTGTTTTTGTAACCTATTGCTTGAGGTTTAAAAATATTGTCCTTTAGATGTATGTCTATACCGTAAAGCATCAAATAAGCACCCTCCTCAAATAAACGCCCCCCTCCCCTTCTCCAGAAAATTGAAAATTAAATAGGCGCCAGGGCGCTTCTTCGAATTCGACCTTTTTTAGTGAAAACGAAGATCCGTTGATAGTTTTTGCAGTCAGATGAGAATTAGGACGATGAAAATGTAGATATGGAGTAAGAAAAGAAGAAACGATATTATAATACGAGCATATCACTGTGGTGTTTATTCTATTTTCTTGAAAAAAATTAAATACCGTTTTGTCAATTGAATAAGCGCCCCCTCGAATAAAAGCCACCCTTGAATAAGCGCCCCCTTTGAGGCTTGTAAATTAAATAAGCGCCCGGGCGTTTAGTTGAGGCATTACGGTATGTCGTCACTTGACACTAATTAAGTTAACTAATAGCGACTGCCTTAGGCGTATTTGCAGATATAAATTTTGCGAATTTCGCAAATTTCTGCTTTTTCCGTTATACCCGTCAAAACGTGAAAATTAGTACATGCGAAATCTTTACAAGATCAGTGATTCGCGAAAGTTTGTAGTACACAAATTCTGATTCAGAACAAGAAGAAGTTTATATTATATGCGAAATGAAACAAGAAGCTAAAAATTTATACACACGAAATGTGTTTTTTTTCTTTTGCGAAAACTTGTACACAGAGAAAAAATAAAAATTGATTGTCGTTTCAGCGCTAGTCGCACCATATTCATAATTATTCATCATTATATGACATTTACGAATATGGTGCAACAAGCGCCGACACGTCACATCAATTGTTTTTTCTTCTTTGATTACTAATGCAATCACAATTAAACGAAAACTTCTACACGCGAAATTAAATACTCGCGAAAACATATACACGCAAAAATTAACGCACCTAAGGTACTAGCTATAGCTACGAGTGTACGATATTGACATTCATATTCATTTGAACATCACAATATGACGTTAGTGCATAAGTTGAAATTTCAGATTGTGGTTAATAGAGGTCCCTGTGGACCAAATGACGTTGGACCAACGTCAAAATAACGTCAAAACGACGTCGCGACATTGATCCGACGTCATGTGCCTGTAAGGGTACCCAACTAATCCAACTAATGTACTAAGCTAATGATTAATGAAAATATTGGATAATTTATATGTACATATATAGAGAAATGATTTTTACACTGCAACGATGGTTAAAACACTATAGTGCAACGATGTAATACTTTCAAAGGTCACTTTATTATCTATACAATCATGGTCAAAAATACTTGAGACAAAGTGAAATTCGTACGAAATCTGAGACAACCAGTCTTAAATTTTGATTTGCAAGACGAACAGGTATAAAAATCTGAAATTTGTTCCAAGCAAGAGCTTGGGTACTAGACTTACACATTTTATCTAGATTGAATGAATTATATTAACGAAATAATTATCAAATCAAATCGAAATAATTATCAAATCCCGCAAAATGACCCTATTGCAATCAATAGAGGACGTGATAAATAATAGAGAAAGTGTGTAAAGTGTATCTTTTCTAATAAGGAAGCAGTCACTGCATGTAATAATCTCGTCAAGACACTCTCCTTCGCAGATGTTAGAGGTCAGAATGCAAAAATGGATGCTTTCTGCTAGGACTTCTTCATGAGGTAACCAACCTACATCGAACACGTTTTCATAGTTAACAACGCGTTAGTTGCGACAATGAGTGTACTGATGATCGAATAACACATGCAGCAAAACTTCACAGATTTGAACAAAATATTTATTGTCACGTGGTTTGGGACACTTGTCGAATTAAATTTTCGAACAAATTTTTGTATTGAAAAAATTCGATACGTGACATACTTTCGAATGCATAAGAAGATTTCGAACGATACTTTGGAATTTCCCAGCACTGTAGTCATTCTAAGATAAGAAATCATCAAGTGAGGTCGTGTTTGATAAAAAAGAAAAATTTATCCGTTTTTGGTAAGAATACATGCGTTGATTTAATGTGTTACTTAATGAAACTTATATGCTGTTGCTATGCTTTATTCCTGAAGGCACACGACGTCGGATCAACGTTTCGACGTTAGGAGGTAGTCTTAGGGATGTCCTTTTACGAACTAATCTATAAACCTATTATCTATATATATTTGTATTTGTTTTATAAACAGCTATTGAGATTTTTTTGCTTTGGTTTAGGAACTAACTGTTCGTTCAATCAACTCAACAATAATTTTTAATAATCTTCATGCTCAGTGAACGATAAATGAACCTTTTTTTAACATAACCCTACAATGAGCAAATGTATTTACCAAACTACCTACTTATAGACAAGTTATGTTAATATATTTTTTTTATTCTGTTTGCAATCCTCTCCTTTCTGTTGTATCCATCTGTTAATGTAGTATTTAATTCATTCAATTGGTTTCCACCGAAAGTTTAAGTTTTATTAGTTTAAGATTCATCAGTTCGACATTTTCACTAATTACTAAAACATAGATTGTAACCCTTCATTATCTTACAATTCTGAATTCAAATAACTTACTTTCTATTTGTGTCGTGTTTACGGTTGTTGTTGTATTCAACTCACTGACTGTGTTGATATTAATGAGCTTTGAAAGTTACTTATCGCGCGAACTTTCAAAACTTATATTCTAATATTCGACATATCACTAAAACTTATCTTCAAACCATTCATTATCTTCGATAATCTTGTATATAATCAGGTTATTATTCATTTGAACAGTTTATACAATTAGTTTTCTATTTATTTTCTTCGTTTTTTATCATTCATTATTTTATTTATTTCAGATATCGAACAATTGATCCATGACGACGACATCGACACAATGAGACGTTTGTTAATCATCGATTCAAGTTTTATCAACACCGTGAGTGATGATTATGGACGGACACCATTGATATGGGCTGTAATTGAGAACAAGTTATCAATGGTGAAACTATTCATCACTCATCATGTGGACGTCTCATTGTGTGACGAGTATGGAATGAACGCAATCCATAAGTGTGCTGTGTATGGACATGATGAAATCTTATCATCATTAATTAACGTTAGTGATGATAAGGTTTTAAATAAACGTGATTGGCGCAATCGTACACCTTTGTACGATGCATCACAGATTGGTTACATCGAATGCGTTCGAATGTTATTGCAAAATAACGTAGATGTGGATGTTCGTAATGATCAGGGAAGAACAGCATTCGATGTGGCTGGTGAGTACGATAAGAAACACAATCGAGATGGAATCAGACAAATGATAACTGATTATAAGAAGTAAGTAATATTTTGTTATTTATATAAAGGTTTTCAATTGAAACATATTAATGTTAAGGATAGGATAAGATAAGATTTTTTCGATTTTGATTGAGAAAATACGAATGTTTCAATTGAATGATGGTTATGGGATAGGATATAGGAGTTATTGATAGATCGATTGTGAAATATATAAATGTTTCCAATTGAAAGATGAATATTGAGGATAAGAGACGATTTCTAAATTGAATTTGCAGATTTGTAACTAAGATTTCATGAACAAATCGTTGAAATCGTACTTCATTATTATCAGATAGTCCTATCAGATTGGTGTTTATATATATTTTATTTTTCACTCATAATTTTTGTTTACTTTTGTTTGTTTTAGGGTAAATGGAATATAAAGACCTACAGTAGCTATATCGTATATTCATCATTGTTATTACATAATGTTGTTGTCATGGTGAGACGTTATGCGAAATGTTTGTTGTTCAAAGTTGAAGACGTCATTATTAGCGATTTTGGACAAGTTTTTATCCATTGGAATGATATAAATTGTGTTATTTTAATTATTAATCCACAGCTCTCTATACATAGTTTGAGCGAGCGCTAGACCCCCAGCAGAGTCGCTACGTTTAATTTTCCCCCTATTTGAAGATGAAAGTGTTGTAAATCACTAGCCTCATTTCCTCACTTTTCAAACAAAATGAATAAAATGGTCGAATAAGTCTGACAGCAGACTGTCCAATCCATCAACCTTGTACCATCTGTCGATATAATTAATTTGTTATTCCGCCTTATAAACGTCGAATTCGACGTCGCGACGTCATATCAATGTCTTACATTGATAGAACGTTGCATCCTCACTGGTGTGATGTCAATACCTGTCAATCGAATGTATTCTTTTAGTTTCCACAATGGATTTTTTGCATATGGGGAAATCAAGTTTTATAGTTGGTGGTCTCATGTAAAGGCGGATCTCCACTAAGCGAATTCTAAATGAAGCAGTTATAGTGTCAAAAAGAGCATGCCTCCATGCAAGTTATGCGAATATATACATATACTTACTACAAAACGTTATATTGGTTGAAAGTTGACGTCACTTTCAACCGATATAATTTTTCATTTTCGTGCGAAAGAATTCCCCTAGTGGAGATCCGCCCCAAGAGCATACCTTTGAGCTTTAGATGAGCTTTCTTAGTTCTTATTTATATTATATATACAATATAGAGATATATGAATATACTGATTATACGCATGATAGGTTTTGCGTAGATATCGCATGTATCTTTGTATATTTACAAAGTAAGAGAGTGTGATGGGATTGCCTCCCGTGCAAAAAATTACAAATCCAGTGGGCAGTGACCTGTTCATAGTCAGCGGAATAATGTTAGAACAGCGTTCAAATGAGAGTTGTTCTGGCGTTGTTTTGCTGACTTTGAGCAGGGTTTTTGTCTACTGTGAAGGTAGCTAACTTCTTAATATTTGTTGTAATTAAGCTTTATAGACACTCTTGGATTCTGAACATTCAAGGAGTTTGTCAAACTCGCAGTATTATACGCTGATCAAACAACACCGACATTTCGTGCGACATTTGTGCGATATTTCATGTGGTATGTCGCATTCATTTGCCATGCATTGCAACATCAAAAATCTTGCATGAGTGATGCGACAAAAATGAAGACGTCGCATCATTCTTGCAAAATTTATTTGATGTTGCATTGACATGCGACATCTATGTCAAACGAAGACAACATATGCAACATTTTATGCAGCACTGTTGCACAAAATGTCGGCTTCGTTTGTCCGCTGTGGTTGAGAGGTACAACGAATTAATAAAAAATAAAATCTCGTTCCCAATGTCACGTACACGTATTTTTTTTTATAAGCAACCGGTTTATAAGCAACCCTAGGCAAAACATTAAATTTTTTAAGCAACTTTCC
>JAULBZ010001042.1:0-24557 GCA_032360805.1 Neoturris breviconis | reverse complement strand
TCGTCAAGTTTGGTTTCTGCTATGGTTAAAACGTCAACTGACCCATTGAGAACATGGTTGAGGTCTCCCAGTTTATTCCGTATCGAATTTATATTAATGTAAGAAATGATTACGTTTCTTGGATGTTGAACTCGTAAATCTTGAATTATATTTCAATGCGTTGGTCTTTCATTATGGATGACAACTTTTTTAAAATTCATCGTCAGTCGTGCTAAGCCTTTTTTATTAAGACGACTGGCGATGAATTTTAAAAAAGTTTTGGGAGAAACACTGACATCACGGTAAATCGTAAATTGGAAAATCAGAAAAGTAAACTGTAGAGACTTTAAAGTGACGACCTCGCACGTCATGAAGAACTTTCCAACAGGGAAAAAATTGTTCAAAGTCTGCAGTAAAGGCACTAGCACAACGTCTTCGACAGATCTAAAAACAGCAATAATATATATATATATTTTTTTTTTCTACTTTTATATAAGTGAATGGTTAAATTTACGAAAGTACATGAGTTCGCAAAATCATCATTTCGAAATCAAGTAGAACCTTCTACTTAAAATCTGATCTACTAATGCTACATGGCTGTGGTTATGAAATTCTGAAAAGTCAGCAAAACTTCAAATTTGGATAAGGATATAGCAATGACTCAAAATGATGAAATGATCAAAAATGAATAAATCAGGTGAAATTACGCATACGTGATGGAATGTATATTAAATCTAATGGGTGTCTATATTGTCTATGTTGTCTATATATTGTCCCGAGTATAATGATTGACATGCGTGTAGTTAATAAACGTTCACATGACTACACCACGTGATGACACTTTATAGAGGTTTACGAGCAAGTTAAGGCGGTACTTGGGTGAAAAATTTGTCAAAATTGAAAATTTCAAAGTGCACGTTTTGTAAGTCATTTCAACTATGTAGAAAACGCCTATGTAATTTGTTTTTTTTAAAAAAATACAGAAGACGCCTTATTTTTAATTTTAAAATAAGTTCTAATGGACCTAAAATTCTAATTTTCCGTAGCGACGTCCTTAGCAACCCCTTAACTTTTGACGGGCCCGAAAAAGGGTTTCGGGGTGTTTTTTTCAAAGATTTAGTTTCATGTGTATCTTTATTGTGTTAAAAGATACAACTAAAAGAGCAAGAAATAAAGATTTTAAGTTTTTCACCCAAGTACCACCTTAAGGTTCTCCAAATATTTGATGGAAGCAGGTCTCGTCTAGATCTGAAACCAGTGGGCAAAAACTTGTACAAAGTCTGCAGTAAATACGCTAGAACAACGCCTTCGACGTTGTTCTAGCGTTTTTACTGCTGATTTTGAACAAGTCATTGCCCACTAGAAACTAAGAAAGATATTCTCATGGGCATGTACAATATATTTTCAACATTGACTTCAATGCTGGCTAATTTATAAAGTAGCTACTTACACTCGTTGAAGTTTTGAACCGAAATAGACTATAGAATACCATCTCGAACATCTCCATAAACATATTGTGTCATAGTGGGTAAAAACCTGTTCAAAGTCCGCAGTAACACCCCTTGATAAACACTTCACTCTTTTGTCCATAAGAAATTTTGTTGTTTTTATTCAATATTGAAAGTTTCTTAGCAGTTTCTTATCTTAGTGAAAACGAGTAAAATATCAATCAGAACATGTCTTTTTTCTGCAAATATGGATACAATGTAAACTACAGTATATATCCCGTAAAGATCAAAACTTTATTTAAGCGCCCTGGGTACAGTATTGTTTATTTTATATGTCATTGTATGTGTCACTTGCGTCAAGTTTATCCATTCTGAGTTCAGTATTAGAGGTTTCTTAATTTTGATGATGTCCTCAGTACAAGATTCTTATAAACTGGTTTCTTATATAAAAAAGAGTGTATAGTATATCTCTATTGATTAATATAGTTGCTGCTTCGTTCCTCATAAGCAAATAATGTTAAAGATTTGTGGATACTTAAATTTTACTAGTTCATTATGGTATTTCTGGCTGACGTCATAATTTTTTGGATGACGTCACTACTTTTATAACCTTCTTATGAGCCTCTTGCACAAATTTGGTCATTTAGTGAAAATTTTCAAAATTTTCAAGAGATATTCGCACCATCCAATAAAAAATTATTTTTTTCTGAAATTATATATTATATGTCATATTCATTTTTTTTTACGATCTTTTCTAGGTTCACCCCTTGCCAACATTTGGGTACTTTTTGGGGAAATTTCTAATCACAAAATTTGTTCCGATCATCGGGGATTTGGTTAATTGAGATTTGACATTTAATAGCTCGCTGGCGTCAATGTAACATTAGTACATTGCAAGCATAAGGAATGCAATGTTTTCAAAGATTCCTGTCTTTGCTGAGTACAGAAACGAAAATAGCTACAGTACTGTAATTTTGATTCATGGACTAAAGATATATAGTTCGGAATAAAAAGATAGACAAATACTTTACGGTACTAAATATTACAGATAATCGGAAAATCCAGAGTTGTTTTTAATATTCGGATTAAAATATTTGTTCGGGAGATCGGGATTTCGGTTAATACGGAATGATTCTTTTAGAGTATTATAGATCATATCCAAGGGGAGTTGAAATTTAATCCAATAATCAGAGAATTCGGAGAAAGCGGTATTCAGGTAGGTTCTACTGTATCTACATTTTCAAACTGTAGACTTCCTATACTTATAATGGAAACCGGTCTTCAAGCAATTACATGACTCCTACAGTAACCAGGCATGATTTGACATTCATAATCACGTACATGTCAAAATTTAAAAGATAATCAGTTTCAAACATCTTTAGTTATCTTTAGTTATTTATTTTTAATCATTTCTAAAAGAGAAAAAAAACTTTTTTTTCCGAAAAATTATATAGTGATTCAGTACACGCCACGCTTAAAGGGCTATCAAATACGACCATATATTTCCGTATATGGAGTGTGTATCGCTATATATAGTAATACACAATCCTTGGATATAAGTTTTTTGGTGTATCCATGGTGTAAGTATGATTGGATTGACGTTTTGATTAACACGAGATGAATCCAAATAGTCCTGCCGGCGCGTGACGTTTTTTCATCCTAAAAAAGACGTTGTTTTGACGTTCTAATGTCAAAACAACGTCTTTTTTACGTTGAAAAAACGTCACGTGCCCATTGGGAGGCAAGTCTTAAATATGTTTGGTGGATTCATAGTCACAAGAAAGTAACTTATGGTAAATTTAAGTAAAGTAACTACCTTTGACAAACTTCAACAAAAATGAAGCCATACAGAAGGGTGCTATCATGGCCCATTTATGACATTTTGGGTAACGCGTTTTTAATTTGAATAACTGTCAAATCGACACTTTATTTGAATAACTGTTGACTCGACGCTTAATAACAGGTAGAACCTGCCGATTCGACAGTTTCTGAAATTAAGTGTTCTATTATTAGTAGTCCTCCATCTGCCATGACGTTGGATCGAAGTTCAAATAACGTCATTTGACAATGTTGTGACGGCTGTTTAATGTTAGATCGCTCTACCAGCACTAGACATCCGTCTTTTTGGCGTTGGTTAGACGTTGCGATATCAAACGATAGCTTTAAAATGTTAATTAAAGACCAAGTGTGTAATTATTGATACATAGATCGAATCTGATAAACAGCACCAGGAAAAAAACTAGGTGAAACATTTTCTCAATTTAGCAGCATGTGTTTCTTTGCTAAAACATCACAATATGTAGAATAGCTTCAGATTTACTGCTCTAGAGAATCATAGATGTAAGAGAATTATATCTGATAAATCTCCTACTTGTTTTCATGAAAAGAAAAAGAAACACTGCTTTTACTCTATTTGCTGAGTACAGGGGTTTACCTCTTCCCTGCCGGCACTCAACGTCTAATCAACGTCTAGACGTCAAAACGATGTCTTTTCGACGTTGAGTAGACGTCAAGTGTCCATTATGTTTTTAGTTCTACATTATCAACAGCCATATGACGTCGAATCAACGCAAACGTCGTATTGACGTGGTCTTGAAGCCGTGTTATCACTGGGTTACCACTAACTACAATACAAAAGTTTACAAAAATTATCAAATTGCAACGTCGTTATGACGTTATTTGAACATTGATGCTTACGCCGTGGTCCCACTTATACAGTCATGCTAATTATGTTAAATTGTTTCAGTTTCCTGACCACATATACGAATAAATTATGAAATAATCACATGCATCAGATATTCGTGTTTTGACATAATAAACGTCATGACATAATAAACGTCATGATTCAATTCTTTGGTACTTGACTTATTAGACCAAATAATTATATGGTACTTGACTTATTAGACCAGAATTAGACTTTCAAGAGGTTTTGATAATCCGGATCATATTTTATTAATCCGGTTAATGTCACGCAACAAAGTATAATTCATACCATGTTCATACACATTAGCTAGATGTATTTAAATGTTTCCAAATAGGTTCGTCATTGCCAAACCCGACCAAAGAACATCGACTCACCATTTAACATTTATAACGGATATATTGGCTATTATTTATCGGCGTGCTCTTAGATTTTATTTGTTTTAAGATAATTTAACATATTTCGCGCTGATAAATCTTGGACGTCGTTTGACCACGGAACAATTGGTTTCACTCTATGAACATAAAAAAGTTGCAGTAGTTTTGGTTATTCTTATGGGTTTTTATCTTATCTAATCTTAGATTTTGTCTTTGTTATTTGTGACGTCAGTACACGAATTAAAACGAAAATAGATGTGAAAATAATTTGCTTTCGTTCAACCCACCTTCTTATAGAAACCATTTAAGTAAAATCGTACTGTTTCTTAATGCATAAACTCCCTCAGAACTTTAATATAGTATAAAAGTCTACCGAATACGGTCTGAAGAAACCTTTGATATAGTATGAATGTCCACCGAATACTATCTCAAGAAACCCTTGTCATAGTATGAAAGTCAACCGAATACTGTCTCAAATAGTGCCATATAAGGACTGTGTTTAAAGATCGTATTCAGTAGTCTGTTTCCTGTTGACGCCTGTGTCGTTATTTACTTTTTTGGACCATGACAATATAATTGGTAGACGACACTGAAAAAAACACGATGTGATGTCATTGACCCTTGGCACCGATTCAACGTTATCACGGCATCGTACCCTTTCCATCCATTGTTTGTTGTTTTGTATATTAATGAAGCTTAATAAAAAGATTTAAACTCTTAACATATCTTTGTCATTACTTAGAACAATAGTTTCATGGTTAAATAGTAATTATATGTTAATAGGTGATGATGATTTGTAGTAAGCTTTATAAGTGTTCGTGAAGTACTCTATGTATAAGGTTCTGTGTATCTCAGTATCAACACTGTATATTCTCATAAATAGTTACATCCATATTCGATGGTAAGTTACTCATGTAACATATTTGCAACGGTAAATTAATTTCGAGTTTCAAGTTGAGTTTTCGTGTTCTCTAAAACGGCATGTATCATGAAACAGCATAGAGAGGTTTGTTTGCTTGTTGTTCTGTTCTTTATTTATCATTAATTTTTTTTTTGACTTTTTCTTTTCTTATTTGATTTGTTTTGTTTGTTTTCTCTACTGCTTGCTTGTTAACTTTTTCCATAATAGTACCAATAAATGTGGGCAACATTTAGAAGTTGTTCTTATTTATTACTGGTTTTGCTACTTTCAGTACCTCCTACAATCTTGGACAAATATACTATGGACAAAGTGAAATATTTGCAAAAATTCGAAATTTCAACGTAGCGAAAAAGTCATGCGAAAATCCGAATTTGTTCCAAAAGCCTAGGTTCTAGGTTGCTAGAAGCAACAAAATTGTCGAGTTTGCAAAAAGTCCTAAGATTCTAAGCTCTTAAGTCTTAAGTCTACTCGGATAAACCTCTGAGATAAACCTCAAGGGACGTCTAGTGGTCTAGTGGCGTTTTTGTCTTGCTTATGGCGTGTATTACTCGTCGAAATTTGAAAAAAGTCTCTATATTAATGTCCAAGATTTGCAAAGCAAATATTTTAAAATGTTTGTTTTTGAAGAAAAATTATTTGCATTATTTTGCAGTGCATTTAGAATGATTATTGATGCTAATAAAGCTAATATAGCTAATACACTGTACCAATTTTTGCAGTCGGACCCAACCATAGTGAGTCCTCCCTAAGTCACCATACTATGGCCCACCCACCTTCAAGATCATTTTGCCAGCTGTGCCAACGTTAACAAAAGATGTCAAATGATCGGGTTAGTGTAGCTTGTCACTGGTCCTGCATTAAAAACAGAAATTTTTGAGAAGCGAATGTTATTCGCAGCACGTCTACTTTTTTCAATTTTATTTTTCTCGGATAAAAAGTAATAACTAAAAAATTTCGCACTTTACATACAAATCTGTGGTGAAACGCCTACTTTACGCATTAATACAAACAGAACACTACGGATCAGGAAACATATGTTTTGTCTTTAGTAAGTTTATAAAAAGCTTTATATTGCGCTTAGTGGTGGTTTACGATTAAATTGTGATGAACGGAAAGCTTTTACAAGCGTTGATCATTGCCACTAATTCATTTCACTGACTGACGAACTTTTTTTATCCGAAATGACGTCGAATAAACATCGAAAATACGTTAAAAGTTCGACTTCGTGCTTTGTGTATATGAATAAAATATGTGCATATGAATAAAATGGGTGATTGTTTGTATTATTTATTATTCTGAGAAATTCTGAGAACTGTTGACTGATGTTCCAATTAATTGTTATGACCTGCCCAAAGTTTAAATGAATGTTGATTTTGTGATGTCATTAATTTGAGGGTGCATAGCGGGGATATTATATTCTTTAATTATTGGTGTTTGTTTTTCTCGGATTGGATAATCGTATTATTTCTACTTTTGATTGAATTATTATCTTCAGGGAAAAGTCAATTACCTACATAGCTCTCCAATGGGTGTGCGACATTTAGTCAACGTCAAAAATACTTCGTCGTGACATCTGCTTGTCAAACTACAGCAATTTTTGTCGTTAATTGGAGGGCCTGGTTGACAGTGTACTCACCCAGTTGGCACATGAAGTCGGAACAACGTCGTAACAACGTCAAAGCTAAATCATGGCGTCATGTTGACGTTTTTCTGACGTCGTGTGCCGGCAAGGATTCTGGTTTTAATTTAAAAATAAAGATCTCTTTCTTATGAAAATGTTTCTATTTATAGCTATAAAGCAGTAAAGACCCTAGAATAAAACGTTTTCAAGGTTGTTCTAACATCTTTATTGCTTTGAACAAGTTTTTGCCCACTGGGATCACGGTTTGCGAATTGATCTCCTTGTAATTTATAAACAATGGCCTTCTATCATGAAGTCACCATAACGCGTCTACCATAACACGCCTGCCATTTTTCCAAGTGATTATTTAAAAATATTTTAGTAATTCACTTTTGCTATGATGAAACAAATATACTCATCATTTGTATATCACTTATTTACATGTTAGCAAAAATGTTAAATGTTCATATAACTAAATTACATCGATAGCTTTTTTAAGAATAAGAAGATTATAATCAATATGGTTGGATGATCATTTAGCATCGCTTGGAATTGATCAGATCTTCTAATCGTTGCGATTTTCATACATCTACCCTTGACAGATCTAATGAATTAATCACCGGCGGCCTTCGGGTATAGAAACAGAGCCACCATAACTAAACATCGATCTCACAACATACCACGTTTATTGCCATGGCAAGAGGCCCCGGAAACGAGGTTGTGAACTGTTCTTTTAGCTGAGGTAGCCTGAGAACGAAGTTTCGTAAAATACCGACGGCCTATCGGGATAAAAATAGAGCTAAAATATTTCCAAAGTATTCCATTATGTATGTTATATGTGAATAAACATTAGTGATGATGATGAGCAATTATACCAGCACACAACGTGGGAACAACGTCGAAGCAACGCCGTGACGTTGTTTCGACGTTGCTCCAACATCGTGTGGCCACTAAAAACCATTAATTGCTTGAGTCTCCTAATGTGAATAGACCGGAAGCAACCTATTAAACATTAGGGAACTATTCGGCTGAACCGTTCTACACCGAAAAGACGTTGATAAGACGTCATTTTCGACCTTGAAAAGACGCCGCGTGCAACTCTGATCAACTTGTTACATTTAATGAAGTGTGAGCAAATTCAACAAAATTGATACAAACAGGTGACAGCAAACTTGCAATGGATTGAATACTTCGGTACGAATAAACCAATCCACCGCAAGATCGTGGACTCCGAACTCTTCTTTAAAGTTGTTATTTTTTATTCCTTGTGATGTTTCTTTTAAGTGATGATAACTCAACGTCTTCAACAATAGAATAACGAGCGATATAATAGGGGTTACCATAGATATATGGGGTTACTCACCATAGAGAATAGTAAAAATCCTGGAATTCTCAGTTTCAAACATCTGTAAATAGTTTTTAGATTGAGGTGAATGTATTAGGTTTTAATAAAACATGTATCAAGGATTGTTCTGATGTTAGTTGATTATGGACAGCGTCTAACGAAAACGGTGCCCAATATCTCTCGTTGCTGAGAGGGTGGTTAACGATTTTACATCGTAACAGACTACAATACTAAAGATACCATATGTCTCTTTTCGTAAGTATATCCTACGTTAATACGTACACTGTATTTCCATACATGGTAATAGTCAGATCATATACCCAGTTGTTTGAGGAATTATTCATTCGCGTGGTGTTTGTATTTCACGCTATGTATTTTGTAAACAAAGGTGGTATGTCCAGGAAGTGTTTGCTAGATTTGTTTCATTATAGGAAGTCCAAAAACGGATTGTCTTTAAGTAAATCTATGGGGTATGTGTTAATTATTAAGAAGAGAACTTCCTTGCTTTCGAAAAAGATTCTTAACATTTTTTATTAAAGTTTTACTAAGCAGGTGAAATTTGAATGATACTTCGCACGACATGCTTAAAGTAGTTCATCCATACACAATGATTGGAAATAATTCATGAAATCGTCGATTCATTTTAATGTTGTTCCATTTTGATCATGTTTTGATCAATGTGCGAATGTGCAACTTAATAAATCGACTGGCTTCGTGCAAAAATAGAAAGCAATGAATTTCAATGTTGTAAAAGCAACACACTTTTTGTTATTAATTCTTAATTGAACCCTTTGAAGAGGAGTGTGTTCCTTAGAAGACGACTTTGAGTATGTAAAAAAGCATGTTTCTTTTCTAGTGTATTAGTGAAATAGATGTTATAACTATTAAAAACATTATCTATAACGTGCAAAAAAACTTTTTTTGCGAACTGGTTGCAAAATATTTATATGTATATACACCGACAAAAGGAAAAGCTAAACTTTAAATCTTGAACAAGAACGAAAGAAGGAAAGCATAAAATATTATAAAAGACTGAAAAGTATAAGTTCGTCATTGATACGAAATAATTCACACGAAACAAGAAGAAATTATAAAAGAAAATTTAATATCGTAAAGATAAAGAACAAGGAAACGTATTTATATAAAAACGAAAAGGAAAAAAAGTTATTTGTACGGTCATATTAAAATTTACTCTGAAGTTTTCAACGTATATATCGTCAGTCATGTGCGAAAGAGTTCGGACAAAGATGTTTATATCATTACTGTGCATAATGTTTAATACAACTGGATATTTTGCCGAATCAGCATACAGATTAAAGTCTGTTACACGAAAATATAATACGGGGGAAACAGACATAATATCATTCAATGGAACGTGTCCTAGTTCGCTTTGTGAGAGAATTAATGGCTTCAGTTTAAGTAACACGGGATGTACATGTAGATGTGGCAATCGTCGTGCTTATGTAATATCAGAGAAGAACTGCTTTACTTATACAGATCTGAGTAAGTGTTTACATCTCCCTCCCAGCACACAAAGTCATGTCAACAGCACGTGAAAACGTTTCTATGTATATATGACTTAGCGTGTCAATTACATCGCACACTCAGGATGTCTGAGAAGAAGAAGAACGTCGAAGGGACCATTATTGTCAAACAATAAATAAGATAAATAAATCTCAAATCTCTGATCTGATAAGTCTCGTCTTCTGCATTTATGTTTTGCTTGTGGTGTCTATTGTCCAAAATGTCTATTACTGTTACTGTTACTATCTGATAAAGATTGTACCGAATACGATCCCGAGTTATATCATATCGACTATAGCTGTACTTTGAAATATGGACATCAGCTATCATGTCTCCATCCTAATTGCACTCGACAGACGTCTTTTCGACGTTGATTAGTCTTTGCGCGCCTACTAGATGGAAATGCAGATATTTTCAAATCCTTTCATATTTCATAGATGGAGCGTTTATAATCTCACAAGCTGCATCACCTACGAGAATACTTCCTAAAGTGACGTCACAGCAACTTACAGATGGACTGCCTATATTCCATTGTCCGAAACCACCTGCACCCTGTAGCAAAGGTTTCGATTGTAAAATTGATATTAATGATTCTGAAAAGAACACTGAAAAATCATGGGAGAAGATATGGCACAATGAAAACGACGTGCAGTTTAAAATAGTTCATAATTTTCAAAGTGAAAGCAGGTTACTGGTATGTTAGGCAAAGCTGTTTTAATTTAGCCATTTAGAACTTACGCCATGCCAGGTTGAGGTGTGGGTGTCTTAAGCTACGTTTACACGCTACGATTAATCTGGCCGAATTTGGCTACCATCTTGAAAGATCGACTGCGAAAAATCTGTACTCTTTCTACAGATTTTTCTGAGTCGTAGTCGATTTCTCAAGATGGTAGTCAAAATCGGCCCGATTAATCGTAGCGTGTAAACAAGAGTGTACGAAAATTGGTTTTATGAAAATTGGTTTTCTGGGTACAAGGAGGTGATAAATCAATGGACACTGAGTTTAAAACTTGACAAGTGAGGGTGTGGCATATGAGCTGGTTAAACATAGTTAACTGGTCACACTTCGATGATTGAACATAAATGGTTAGTTAAATAACCATAGAATTTATAGATATACGATCTTTTTAACATTGACCAGAAAGAGGGGG
The DNA here is from genome assembly GCA_032360805.1 of Neoturris breviconis. NCBI lineage: Eukaryota > Metazoa > Cnidaria > Hydrozoa > Anthoathecata > Pandeidae > Neoturris > Neoturris breviconis. Next base: position 13,489 of record JAULBZ010001042.1, on the reverse strand, counting down.
CGTTATTCAAGTGATGCTTCTTAAAATTAGTGGAAATGGAGAGAATATGTTCTTATGATTAGTACCCTGCTGGAACGTTGTTCTAACGTTACTTTGCTGACGTTGAACGGGTTGTAATTCTTTTACATACGAATTCAAATATCATGATATTCTGTGTTGAAGATAAACTGATTATCTTCACTGTAACATGCTTCTTGTAACAGAACAAATTCGCTGTCGAAGTTAGGGAAAGCTTATTAAAACACATAGGGCTGCAGGCGCTGATTTAGGGGAAGTGCTTATTCAAAAGAGGCGCCTATTATAAAATATCTATCTAAAAGGGGGCGCTTATTTGAAAGACGCCCTTATTTAAGATAGGCGTCGATTGATCAATCAATTATACCAACACCTAACAGAAGCTAAATTATTCTTTGCGCTTTAGTTTAAATCAACAGCCGACAAGCAACAGTTCAATGGTATGTTGTTAAAGATAGCTCTTCAATGTAATGTTAATGGAGGAGAAGCAATTTCATTCAGTGCATTTGAAGTTGTAGGAACATATTTAGGTAAGTAGTAACACTTGATCATAATATGTGAGTAACGTGTCTTTCAATGATATCTATGCATAGTTTATATACCATTTCAGTGGAACCTTTCGCCTTTCTTCGTGTAGAAGGGAGAGAGAGAGAGAGAGAGAGAGAGGCCTGGAGAAGAGATTGCATTTGCACACAATCTCAGTTTACTTCTAGTAATCAAATCTTTACTAAGTAAGAAAATATGGTCATAGTTTTGTTTATATGAGCACTTCCTAATATCAAACCAATTGGTAAACATTGGTGGTTTGGGAGTCATTTGGTGAACATTGGTGGTTGTTTGATGAACATCGGTAGCTTTGTGGTCGTTTGGGGGTCGAAAAAACTCAATTTATTATTATTAAATACTGTACTTACAAAACAAAAACCTTTTTTTATTTTTTTTCATTACATAGGTAAAAAACGTGCGTGGTCACGTGCAACGACCACCAAAATTTTATAATTTTGCAATAGGTACTTGAAACAGACTTCCAGTCATTTTCTTTGACGTACAACAAAAAAGTTCTTAATAAACACCGCAGGATTATGGGGCATTCCTCCCCTAGATAAATTGAGTGTAACGTGGTGCACCCTCTGGCTGTATTTTCCTCTTTGTTTTTCTAATTGTTTGATTCATTTTCCTCCTTTAAAGTATCTGGTATCTTTCAACAACAACCAACAACCAGCGCTACTGTCTCACATCCATCTACAGTTAACGTAATATCAAATGTTTTTACTTTGCCAGGATCAAAGGATAATACACCAACACAAGGGAAACAGGTACGTTCTTTGTATACAGCTACACGACTGACTAACGTCCAAGCAAAGCCAAAATGTCATTTTGGCGTTGTTTCAACTTTCATTTAACATCGTGTGAACATTGAAATACTGTTTTCTTCTTAAAAATGATGAAGACGTAGGAGCAAGGTTTTATAGAGAAGAGTATCATCAACCATTTCTAAGTTGATGGAATGCTTGTAATCCATGTATTTCGCACGTATGTAATCCATGTATTTTTGATAAGCAGATATCGGTCAGAGCTTTCTATGATTTCAAAAAAATAATAAAATCGTATTTACGACAACTGTCATTCTTTTATAATTTTTGCATTTCTAGTGGTAATTATAAGGATATATTTTTTAATAAATGCCCATACATAATAATATTCAAGGTAAGTTTATATGACATCATTTATAATATCAGGTCGCGTAGATAGGTTCTGATACATTACATGACGTATGCTTGGTGTACCAGGGACCGTTTTGATTGTGAAGATAGGTTCTGATACATTACATGACGTATGCTTGGTATACTAGGAACTGTTTTGGTTCTGTTGATAGGTTCTGATACATTACATGACGTATGCTTGATTTACTCAATGTGCGTTTTTGAGATGTAAACAACGTGCGAAGATAATATTATAATTCGAAAGATATCAATCGTTTTTATTCTTTTTATTTTTTGTCGTCATATAAATTTGATCATTTTTATTTCACTAAGCTCGTTCGACTAAAAGAAGAGAGATGAAAACACACTGTATTTCTTTTTTAAACGCCGTCTTCTAATTAACGCCACCCTCTAATAGACGCCAGATGTGTCATGTTCAAAAGCGGCGTTTATTAGATTAGAGCAAAGCCTAAATAGCGGAGTGAGTTCTGGTAAAACGCCGTGAGAAGCGGTGGTCCTTTTTCAGAGGTTAGAATAACTGCCAGTTAGTTATCACTGTGGAGGAGAAAAGTTTTGTTATAATTAAGCTTGACTATGCATTGCCTATTCGTCTCCCTCTTTTAAACACCTCCCTCTAATTAATTATCAAAGGGCAAAAACTTGTTCAAAGTCTACAGTAAAGACGCTAGAACAAGGTTATCTAGCGTCTTTACTGCTGACTTTGAACAAGTTTTTGCCCATTGAGAAGCACTTGTTTATTTTTAACGAATCACTTGTATTTTTATTTAAACAATACCCATTGGGCACTCGACGTCTTTACTGCTGACTTTGAACAAGTTTTTGCTCATTGGGATGTAAATCATCACGTAATTTATATTATAATGTAACAGGCGTATGATATCCTTAGAAACGTTGTAAACGGAGCCAGCCAGGACTCACAATAGGATATTTTAATATCTCTTTACTTTCTAATGTGTATACATCGGAAAAAGATATCGAAAACAACTCATATACACGGAAGCAGGAATGATTCATAGAGCTTGGAATATACAACTAATCATTGCTAATCAATGATTTTGTATGTTATCGGATACGTCATCCATTTTGTGATATTATCATTACACTGTACACCTCCATCAATCTCAACCACCTGGATTCGTACCAAAATCTGTTTCGCGTTACTACGAGCTAGATTCCTATGTATACGTGGTTCTCGAAGTATATACAAAAGCGTTTCTGATATTGGCAATGACATTGTACTTGACCAACAAAATACAATTTTTTTTTTTATATATTCTTTCGATCTTCATCTCTTTCTAAAAACGATCGTTGAGTTATTGTAGTGAGTGTGACGGTGTTTTTTTTTTTTTTAATGTCGATGGAAATTATTCTATCCAGCGTCTGGAAAAAAAATGTTACTAACTTCCAAAAAAACAAACAATTACACTGTTACAATGTTCATTCTCAACGAAGTAACTCTAATCAAGGAGAGGAATACTTTTGCAAAATTATTTTTGTGCCGACGTTATCATATTTTGCATGGCAGAATTTTTGTGAACTTTTGGTAAAAATTGTTATATTTACATAAAAGGCAATTTACGATTGAAAATATTTTCTAATTCTAATTCAGATTCTGAATAGGGTTAATAAACGTAAGGCTAGGAACTTCTAAGCCAGTATTTATTTTTCCATTCTCCCTTTTACTTTCACGTTTATCAATCCAACCGAACATGCCTTCATTTTTATTAATCCAACTGAACATACTTGGTTTGTAGTGAACGCACTTGGTTCGTAGTATTCAATGGATAGACAATAAGCAAATGTTCGCACTTGTTATGTTATAATTAAGGTTGACTATCCATTCCCTATAGTGCCATTTTGAAGTATAAAATAAACAAAAACCTTCACTCTAAAATAAACCCCTCCCTCTTTTAAACACCTCCCTCTAATTAACGTCGCATCTCAAAACCTTTCGAAGAAATATACGTCGAAGAGAAAATGTGGTATTGGACAAAGGGGATTTGAACGGAGTTTGAAATTTGATGCAATTTTTATGTATGATGTAGGCGCCGGCACTTATATGCGGGACGACCTTTAAACTTAAACCCCTTAAAATTGTGAATTTTAGAGTATATGCACCAGCGCCTACATGCCGGGTAATATAATCAGGGACATTAAAGATGCGTAATAGTCCCATTTCTTAAACAGAGCAACCGAACCTGTCAGCAGTAAAGAGACTTAGAACAGGTTTTTGCGCGCTGAGATACGATAAAAGTAATTGCAAGTTCGTCAACTCGGCATTTCTTTCTAGTGGATATAAGACGTCAGATCAACGTCGCGACGTCGTTTTTGACATGCATCAGCGTCGATCTAAGGACAAGTGCTAACAATAAGTTCAAACGTTACTAATATGTCCTGAAGATCAGTTCTTATATAGCTACCTTTGATCCACTTTCATTCCCTGCACAGGACACAAAGATAAGAAAGAATTGCGACGTGAAAGTTTAATATTTGAATTGCGTCCGATAGATATCGGAACAACGTTGTTTCGAGGATGTTCCGACGTCGTGTGCCTGCATGACAACAAGTACAATTGATCAAATCAACTTTCAAGCAACGTCGCGACGTTGTTTCGGCGTCGTGTACTTACTGGACTAGCAGGTGCTAAAATCTGCTATGTTATTCACAGTTTCAGAGTTAAGAAAAAAATATTGAAATATCAAACTACCTAGTAAACCTGTTGAAAGTCCGCATAAAGACGCTAGAACAAAGTCGAACGAGGATGTTCTAGCGTCTTTACTGCTAACTTTGAACAGGTTCTTGCCCAGTAGGTAAGGTTTTGTGAAAGCAGATATAATAATTTTACGTGCTCAACAAAATGTTCACAGCAATAGAATTAACACTTAACAACAAGTCTCGTCAATCATTTTAATTGGACAATTCTATTGTTCGTTATAATTAGTCGAGAGAAAAATAATAATATCTTTTTTTTATCGATATAGCTTTGTTTCTTATGCATATGAAGTATCGCTTGAAGAAGTTAAAGTGTGTGTGTTTTAAAGTGTTTACACAGTTTGACGATTAAAGTACATATCTATGTTTTCTATATAGAGCGTTTTGGATTATAGCGGCCAGCAAGCTGAGCAAGCAAGCTTTAAGTTTTGTGAGATGTAAACAAATTACTTGATTATATAAAGAAAATATGTTGTAAATTGTGTCGTTTTATATTTTCTTAACTTTATATTCCATCACGAAATTGTCGAGCATATCGACCACAAGACGTAGTAAATAGTAAATACAGTAGCTACTAAAGAATTTGTTTCGATCTCAGGATGTCAAAATGACAGCGATTAGACGTAGCTTGTCGGTTAGGACGTCATTTGACCGAAGAGTTCCATTAAGACGTCCACTCTGAAAAAGTTATATCCATGCTTGACTAAGACAAAACAACGCCAGATATATACTTTACCGTTTAACGTGTTTATTACCGAACTTCAATGGTTCAAAATTATGAATGAATGGATTTTTCCTGTGGGCATTCAACGTCTTACTACCATCAAAAATACGTCGTTTTTACGTCAAAACAACGTACATTTGACGCTACGCCGAGTGTTTATTTTTAACCTCAATTGACCATGTCATCTAATAATTATTAGAAAGTTGAGCCCACACGACGTTGGATCACATCGAAACTACTTCAAAACGACATTGACCCGACGTCGTTTGCTTATAAGCTATGTTGTCTCATATGAATAATACCACCAAAAGCTTCAACATTTGTTCATGGTCAACGAAAGAAATAAAATCGTTGATTCCTTCCTTAAGAATCAACGATTTTTTATCTTCCTTCCGTTGACCATAAAAATGTTTAAAATAAAATTATATGCCCGCAATGATTTACACGAATCAATTAAATATCTTTAGAAAAAGACTTCAAAGAGCAAAATGGACATGCTTATTGTGGCACTGGTCTTAGCTCTTCTATTGATCATATCTTGTATACTATTGGTGTTTATGTTTCGGAGATGGCGTCATGCTAAAAATAGAACTAATAATCATATGACAGAACCAAATTTATCATTTCAAGCAACCACACCTGTGTTTCTTGTAGGAGACAGAAGTAATAACTCCTTCAAAGGAGAACATAATCAACAACCAGAGATTCTTTCAACCAATGACCTTATTTCTAATTCTGCACCTGATCAGGAAAAGAAAAATGGTACAATAAGAGCTTTGTATGCATCAATAGGTGAGCTTATATTCTCATGTAGTTAGAGGGCTAGAAATTATCTACGGGGAAGAGTGCAAGTATTAACTATCTTGCACTGAATTGGTTCATTTATAAACATAAACCAATGAATAAATCCCTCTCGACATTATACAAATAAAAACATTTCTTGTGTCACCCGTATTTACGATATTTTAACAGTCATTGATTTCATATTTTTATGTGTTTTTAGGAGGCAATGATAGCATAAATGGTAGCAACTAATTTTCTTCTTCGAATTTTTGATAACATACAGTATCCTAATTTTTTTTCATAAATAGTGACCACGTGACGTCTTATCAACGTCGGAAAGACGTCATTTTGACGTTGCGATTTAAAAATAACATTCTTTTGACGATGATACGACGTCGCATGTCGATAGGAGTCACACAGGTAACATTAAAGATAAACAAAACTTCGTCTCAAGGCTTCTTTGCATACGGGACATGCAAGGCGTTCATCGTTAGTGGTAATGCCATAATATAAACTACGTCAGAAGCAACCTGTTCAATTCTGATTTTAATGCTGCCTTTGTTTGGTGTGCCCACTGAGTCCACTAGATATCTTATTCTATTATAGATAAGTTCTTCAAATCGTCAACTAAACGAAAATCAAATGGAAGTTTAGATGAAGGTTACACAACAGATGATAATTATGATTACCGAAGATTTACGGCATTTCCGAAAGAGTTATACGACCAACCAGGTAGCATAATTTCAAGTTTTGATGAACCAGACTATAAAATACCAGAAGATTTCGAGGCTAACGTTCCCTATGAATCAGAAACAACTGAAACTGATGGTCCATATCTACGACCTGTTATACCAGATTCGAGTTCAGATGGTTTATCTCAGTCTGGTGAACACCATTATGATCATGTTAAAGACAAAGTTGAAAACGAAAGTCCGTATGATGAAGTAGGTGAAGTTTTATCAGCCAAAGTTAGTATAAGTTTGGAAACATTACCTTGTCCTTTTGAAGCAGACAGTGGAAACATGCTAAATACCAGAACCAAATTAACTATACTTCAAAATCAGAAAAAAACAGTCAATCCTTACGACAAAGTTGGCAAGATAATGTCAACTAAAGGATCTAATAAACCAGACGAAAAATTATATATCCCGGAGGAACTATATGAATGTACGGACAGTCCGATAGATACGAAAGATACTGTTAGTCGTTATGATGAAGTAGGGACAGTGTTAGTAGATAAATGTAAACTTCCGAAACAAAACAAAACAAAACGTAATGAAGCAACTAAACTTACTAGACAAAATGAAATAACTGACACGAATGTAAATCCATACGATGAAGTTGGTACGGTTGTACGGAGTTCTGTAGGAAATAAACTAGAACATAAATACGATGATCCGAAAGAACCAGTAGAATACGATGAACCGGAGAATGACGTTCAATACGATGAACCGGAAGTCGAAAAAAGAAAATCCAAACCACCGAAACCACCACGACCAGATAGCTTTGAAGTTGTTATAAATAGACACGCTCATATAGAGATTGATGTTTGAAGTTATTACTAATATCTATTTCATATACACATACACATCAAATACACATCATTACAACATACAAAACAGGATTATTTGGGACCTCAATTTTTTCCTTTTCTTTTTTTGTTTGTTTCAGAATCTATTCGATAATACCGAGGTTTAGCAAACACAAATTAAGATTAAGTCTAGGCCAAGATTATGTTGTGGAGCTTGGGTCTAGTCATGGTGATTCCCTAATCTCTTCGTATTCTCCAAATCGGCTTGTGAAGAATACGTTAAATATTGTTTTTATCGTAATCTTAAAATACAGACCTGGCAATCTGAGGAAGATAAGTTCTAACAACATTGCAATGTCTTCCCGAAAGTCCGATGGCGATTTCCAAACAAATATGGCTGCTTTGTAGCGCTTCGTAAAATTTTTGCTAAACTTGCATTTCGAGATTACGTTGGAAGAATACGTAAACATTGGAACCCAGACTTCACGCGGGCTAGACGTAATCTCAAAATGTGCTTGCTAAACCTCACTAATAATATCAGCCAGATCAAAATGTCGAGTAAAGATCGACTTGACGACAGGCTAATATCATAACAGCATCAAGGTAAACTTAATGCCATTTTAGTCCACGTTGCTTCCACGAGGTTTTAAATGAATCTTTTTATCAAACGTTATGAATCCGAATAATTTGGTGAAATATATTTAACGAATAATAGCTACATCAAAATTAAAAAGTTTAGAGTAATTGCTAACCGACCAGGACACAATGTTAGATCTTCTTGACGATGTTTCAAAGTTGATCCAGCGTTGTGTGTCCATTGGAGAACAAATGTCAGGAGAACGGTGGTTTGAATAGCACATCGTTTTGACGCCTATGCTAATGTATTTTTGGGGTCTATGTTTCTTTTATTAGAGATGATATGCTAGTTCAGTATTTTTCTCTTTAAAATGCTATATACCACTGCCGTCACAAGACGTCACTTTGACGTCGTGGACGATATTATTGGAGAGTAGAAAATATACAAATATCAGTTCATAATATAATGAGCTCTGTGAGAGTGATTTATACAATTATTTCATAATTTTTTGGTTAAGAAAGTTTGTTACAAATTTGTAAATAAAAAAGGTAATTTCTAGAATTCTTTAATTTTTCTTCCCCACATCTGATCAATTCTACCGAAAGCCTAATTACGTTTCACTAGGTACGTCATACTCTCAGATTTGCAAATACTTGAGAAATCAATAGTCTGGAGTACCCGCTGACCTAATAATGTATTCCGCACTTGTCTTAAATACTTGGAAACATCACCTTTTACAACGTTAACATAATTATGGCGATTATAATTGTGAAAAAGTATTTAGCCTCATCATAGCCTATTTCACAGACTTATTCAATTCTTCTAGATCTCATATAGCTAGTCTGTTTTCTTCTGAAGCTATTAATGTAAATTGACGTCAGAATTCATTAGCACGACAACACGTAACAATAGATGGTGAATTATGCAACATATATAGTATTTTCTTTTTAAGAAGCTGTCGGTACCATTAATATTTATGATGCTGCAATGAAGAGTGGAGTCGAGAAAATAATTAAATCAACCAATAATGCATAAATTACCATACATTAACGCGTTTTAAGAGTACTATATTAGCTACAGAAAACAGCGGTCTATGTGAGATGATCGAGCGTCGCCCGTGCATTAGACTAAGCGTCATCACAGATACTTGATCATGCTCCTTTTTGTGTAGGAACTGCAAACGTATTACTTTGAGCAGCCAGCATCTCGTTTTCATGTGTTTGTGAATAGGTCTATATTGCTATATGCATGACGATACATATTCACTTTTTAATGATAGATAGGCAGTCTTCTGGATCTATCATACGGCAGATTCATTAGCAACAAATACCATATCAGAATCACCATTTGGAAGGTTATCTCTCTCCTAATCTTCACGATATTTTATTAGCAGGTAATTCTTTTTCAAATTTTTATGGTACAATGATAAAAACTATTATAAAAAACACTTTTGATATCGGTAGACTGATATCAACTACATTTTATCGTATAACTGTCTATCGCATGGACGTTTCTGTCACTCAAGGAAAATATATTTTTTTTCTCGAATTAGAGAATGTTCGACTTATTGAAAGTTAGGAAGTGGTCTGAATGGATGAAAAATCACATATAAGCATATATATTTCTGACGTTATTTTATCGGTATACGTGACAAGCGCTACAAGCTTACAACTGTTGGAAAATCGGAAACCCGTCCTTTTATTTTCTGTTTTTAAAAACGAATTTCAACTTCACCTGGGATGTTAGTCCGTAGATCTTAAGCGTATCACTTATTTTATAGACTGTAGTCGTAGTTTTACCAGAATCGGCAGAAACGGAACGAAATCGGGAAATCGGAACTGCGTAAATGCCGTACGGGAAGTTCTAGCTAGAAACTAGAAACTCGCCTGTCATTCCGTCGCGCTTTGCGCTCTCCCCCGTAGCCTCTCCTTTTCGGAGCGTCTGAAAGGCTACTATTCTTATTGATATTTCACAAATTTATTTTATCTTATAAACAAAACCGCTAGGAAAATATCGAAATCAATAGTTTGTTTCCTCCCCCAGGATAGACTCTAAATAACGATTCTAATAAAAGCATCCCACTGAAGTACATATGGCATGTGAAATCTCTCTGTGGAGAAACACGTTTAGATAATTTCACAGCTGATTTTTATGATTCACTAGCCAGTATCCCCCTGAAAATTAAATTCTTTACATTTCAATTACTTGTTATTGAACATAAACATTCCTCACACAATCTGCAGATGGTCATCAAAACTCTGATTTATATCACGGGGGTAAAATATAAACATGTTTTATATTATCTAACGAACCAAATTTTCACTAACAAACATTACATTCTCTGATTCCGTTAAACAGGAAAGCTACTTAGTTTTTAGTACATTTCCTATGACGTAATAGTTTTCTTGACGGATCTGAGACTCAAGTGACAAACGTAACAACTTATGCCGCCGGACAATAGATGCGATTCAACATTGTTCAGCGTCTTACTGCGTACGTTAAACAAGTTTTTCGCCCACAGGGATTGCAAGCCTTGACGTAACTGTCACGCATAACATGTGGAGGAATGTTTTTGAGTTTCAATTTCAGTTGAACACTATACTCAAAAACACTCCTCCACAGCTGATGATTGGCAGTTACCTCCACTCTTGCAATAATAATTTTGAGCTGTCACAGTAAATGCTCCTGTGATCTGGCAATAAATTTTGAACCAATACAAAAATGTATTTTATAATTTTCTTATATTTACAATATTCTCTCTAAAATAATTATTCCTTATAAAATCATAGACAACGAACTTGTAAATAAGTGGTTTATTTCGTGATTAAAAACCCCACATTGCATTATAATTGATACTATTTACGCTTATTTCGAACTTTGAACCCCAACACCGTGGTCAAGCTCCGTGAGAAAGAACGAGGAGGATGTGCTCTGAGTTTCGACGTTGTTTGACTATCCGTGATGTAGAACGAGATGACGATGTTATCTGGGTCTTTTACTTAGTATATGCTTTATAGCTTTGGTCAATATTCTCATAAATTCTTCAACATCAAATCCATAATTTGTGAATTTCGCATGATCTCCGTACTTAGGATGGTGTCCCTACAAATCAACAGTTTGAGAATAAACGGAGAAATTTCTTTTTGCGATTAGCTAAGAAAACTTGTGCAATCTTTTTTAAAATTATCAACTTAAACAAATGAGTATATGCTAAAGTAGATTATTTCCTCACCAAGTAGGTATACAAACAAAATCCATTCTAAAACATTAAGCTTTTTTATCCAAATGGGGAAAGATGAAGTGGAGAAGATTGCAAGTAAAATACTGGAACAAAAATAAACAAACTAGCAAATGAGGAGAGTACTATGTCAACGATTTTGTAACTGATTGGTCCATTCGTACTGAAAAAACCAACCATGATTCAAACACTAACAGGTGAGAAAATTACCTTATCTTGTTGAAAGAGAAGTTCATTATGTTCCCAAGTGAAATATTTTACACCTCTATGAAGAAAAAAACATCCGTATTTACATCTCAGGTAGAAATAACTAGATACTCTCTACGAAGGATTTTTATGGCAATATCGACAAGAGTGTTAACTTTACACAATGGGCTCGCTGCGACGTCATAGTAATGTCGAACTGACGTAGATATGACGTCCCAATCCAGTTTTTCACGGATGAATGGATTGTTTTACGATCTATTTACACCATGGAGTTCCAAGTATGAGTACACAATACAGTCGAATCAATGGGCACGAAACGTTTAAGCTATATCACAAAGATGTCACTTGACGTTAAACGTTGTGTGCCTGCAAGGGGAGTCACCACACGGCTTCTTCGGCTTTTTAAATCGAAGATATGTGGAAATAAGAAGAATTAATATTTAACCCTAACCCTAAATAAGACCCCTTTTAAGCCTGGGGAGTTATTTGTACCCGCGAAAACTTTGTTTGTAAATAACTATTGTGTAGTTATGCAATGGGATTGAAATTTTGCGACTTTTCAAAACCTTTAATCGGTAACAAAATGGCGTAAAAATCTACAAATTTGCACTATTATTGCATTTCTTTTTGCGACGGTGGTAAATCTAAAAAGTTGTTGTGTTTATGTCACTATACATCATTGTTGAAAAATAAACTTCATACTTTGTGTATTCTACAGACCAGAGTCAAGTAATTTACAGACAAGATATTCCATCCTATCATCTGGTTCTCATGAATTAATCAATGTCATCATTAAGATTTTTTTGTCATAAATGAACATTTTATGAACACGTCAACCATCTGATTAAGTTTCATGCAAAACAAATAAATTTATATAATTTTTTTTTGAAATATTTGTCAAATTTGGCGCCCTGTTCCCGCTTAAGTAATTGCTTACTGATAAAAAATGCAAAATATAATTAAAAATATATTACCTACCAGGATCCGAAGTAATATTTAGAAAAGCTCATACTCACGACAAAAGATACCTTGTGTTGAATGAAATATAGGTAGCATTGAGTGATTTCTTAAAATATATCCCCAGGACTTACAAGAGTCAGAAGAGCAATGGCTTAAAGGTCATACGAACTCCGTAAACCCAGGGCGGTCATTCCGGAGAGTAAACAAACAAAATAAGCATTTTTGCATTGTAACCTAAAGTATAAACCATGCTTTTGATTAGAGCTACTGTAACTACGCTCTTTGGATTGGATTAAAGCATTAAAATCTTCAGAGTTAGAAAAAGTTAAATTTTGAAGATTCTCCTGCCAAACATTTTCCCAATCCTGACATGACATGATTACTTCTGAGTTCGTATGGCCTCGTTCGAATGGTAATAACGTCGTATTCAAACCTGAGATTAGCTAAATCTTGATAACAGCTAGCATCGTCTGTATTAAAACTAAGAATAAACAAAGCCTTTATAAAAACAATGAAAATTGAATGAAAAATGACTAATGAATCTGCCAATGATAAATATCTCTTGAAGACCATGACTTACCAAAGTAACTGCAATGATAAATAGTCATTGGGTAACAAAATATTGTGACACAATGTATAAGGAACGAAAAAACATTCATAGTCTATGTTAAAAAAGATTAGCCAATGAAAAATCAATGAATGGTCAATAAAAAATAATAATTGCCTAATTTAAAAAATTCTAGTCAACGAAAATCCATTCATTGTTTATTTTTTAGTAGTGATTATGAATATAAATACAACCCTAGACCAATGAAATGGACAAAAAACGTAGGGTCATCGTCGAAACAACGTCAAAAAGACGTCGCGATATTATTTTGACGTTATATCGACGTTGCATGTACCTGCAGGGTAGCAATTATAAAACTATCCAAAAATAACAAATATATAAAACATTCTCACATTTCAAACACGGCTCCCCAATCAGGTTGAAATAACATATGTGTCAAACCAGCTCCAT
>JAULBZ010001041.1:0-24576 GCA_032360805.1 Neoturris breviconis | reverse complement strand
AATTATATCTCCACTAATATTTATTCTTATGGAATCAAATCTTCAGAATATGTTAGTAACAATATGAACTTTCATCTTGACCACGGAAGGGAAAATTTGAAAAAAACATCTTGGCGGTGATTTTGCAGAAAATCTTTGTTGAATAAAGTTTGTAATAAATTTCCTGGATTTAGTTTTTTTGTGTCAAAATTCGCATGCAGTATTGTTGCAGAATCTCTTGGAAATTTACGAAATCCGATATGATCCTGCTGAGTAGACTGTAGTCGTACGTTTCTCAGAAAGCTACCGCGGCTTAAATCGAGGAATCTTGTTCCCAGGGATGCTTTCTGCTTTTTGAATGAAGTAGCCACATCACCATCCTTCCTTCATAAAGCGGAAAAGTAGCCCTGGGAACGAGGCTGAAAATTCTTGTCTAAGGATCTGGGGCAATGGAAACAAGTTGAATTTATATTTTCTATATAAGCTTTCATCGTTTTCACTAGTTTCAAAACGCTGCCGCCATCTTTTGAGGCCATATCTCTCCATATCCAAAGGATCCATTTGAGGGCTTATAACCATTAAGTGATTGTTTATGTGGTCGTATAGGTACAAGTTTATCAAAAATATGATGAAACTAGTATCAAAAAACGTCCGAAAATGTTTTGTCCGAAAATATTCACGACCGAATGCTTTTACAGTTAACGTATAAGAAACAGCTTTCTAAGAAACATAACAGAAATTTATAAACAACCAATATCAACCAATAACAACCAATATGACAAACGACCAATATCTTTTTTGAGATTTTCTCTTCTTAAACACGTGTAGATCTCCATTTAGACAAAATAAAACCATTTCTTTTGTTGCCACAGTAACAGAACACGTTACACCAACCGTTTCATTTTGTATTTGATAGATTTTTTTGTTTTTAGCAGTACCATATGCCTCCTTTTAAAAAACAAATATAAACTTTAGTTCCAAAATATCGTCAAAGAATAAGGAACTCCAGTTCTCGCTCAAACCATAAGTTTCTTATAAAAAAATGCTTGTATGCAAGCATAAAATCAATTGAAAAGCAACTTTGAAATAAAACCATGAATAAACACAAGCTTTGTAAACAAGCTGGAGAGGAAGGAATAGGGGACGAAGGTACGCCATTTTGTTTTTGTTTACTGATAAAAAACGTTATTTAATCGTATTAACAAACAGGCTTGATATAATCTAATAAACTTAAAATCCGGATAAATCCGTAACGGATATCTCCATCATATCACACTATATCCGTCATGATTATCTCCGCCATGCCAAAGACTACATTATATTTAGTTTAGGTGTGCCGAAACAAAGGTCGGAATACCCCCGCTCCCCCTCAACCCTAAAAGTATTTAAAAAAAAGGATTGAACGATTTCATTCGTACCAAAAAAACACAGCGGCGTGTACGACTCCCCATACAGTAGATACGGCGTTCAAGGATCCGTATATCGACGTAGTACCGCGTAATGTTCGTTGACAGATCACTCTTTTTCGCAGATACTATGTGTATATACAAGTCAGAATTTAACCCTGAGGGGGGCTTTTGTTGGCACGTTAAATGAGGGTTAGATTTAGAATTACCTCCCATATGTAGTTTCAGTTCTGTATATGATAGAGGAATGAAATTTTGCGAGGAATCTCCAGAACAAATGCTTTCAAAAATAGAACTTATAGCATGTGACTCTCTAAAAAAAGAAATCGTTGTTTACACGGTAAAAAGTTAAATTCTATAGATATTTCAAAACAAGACATGTCAAAGTTTTTTCTTTCAAAAATACTCCTTAGCATGTCTGACCAGGGAGATTCATCTCCCTGGTCTGACCGTTATCTTGAGTCTTGCTAATAATTAATGTTTTTGTGACTGCTGATATCAGCGTATTGTCATTTTGTTGCAGAACATTGTTAACATTTACATTATTAATATTCTATTGTTGGAAGTATATAATTACCGAAAGAAATATATTGTAATGTTACGGGAAAAGTCCAGCAATTTGGTTTAGGGAAAAAAAATAGGTAAAACTATAGTTCGGAAGAAAAACAGTCCGAGGAAAATGTAATTTGGGGAAAATTTTAGCTAGGGATAAATATTGGTCACTGAGCGGAAATTTAGACAATTTTTCCAAACTTTTTTTGAGTGATTTTGAGTTTCAGATTCCGTCGCTTGAAGCTAGCCCCAAAAGTCATTCCTCGCAATGATTGTTTGCTTGTTCTCGAGCACTGCGAATTATAAATATGACGATTTGTAGTTGACGAAATGTCGCCACAAGAAACAGCAGAACGGATAAAGTGAATATTGAGGGAGGCTACTTCTAAATAAGATTCTTCGAAAGAAAAACCCCTATACAATAATATGTACCAAAAAGCCTTAAAATCTTTTTAAAAAAAAACAGCAAATCACAAATAGAAAAAAAGATAGTTACTGAGGAGGACTTTTTTAACACAGCTTCAGTCTTGTAGTCTGAAGTTATGCACAGACAGCACTCTTACAGTGATTATTTGCCCTTATTTCGATCACCGTCTAGATTTTACACACTACTTATAGGTCCGTATTACCCAGTGGACTGAAAACTTGTTCAAAGTCCGCAATAAAGATGCTAGAACAAGCAATTACTGCGGACTCTGAACAGGTTTTTGCCCACTGGGTCAGTAATCAGTCCTCGAAATTAGAGCAAATAAGAAGTGCAATAAGAACTGTGAAGAAGTAGCAAATAATCACTGTGAAGAAGTAATTTTCTAATTAAGTTGTAAAGAAGGGACCAATCAAATTACAAACTCGTCAACGTTAACGCTCCTCCTCAGTACAATGGAGCAAATAATCTCAATTTTTAAGCATAGCTTCAACTGCCACTGAAGAATATTAAGACTTATGGACCCTAAATGAGTTTTGCCCTAAACGATCTTGTAATTGATTGCTTTCTTCGGTACAAAGTATTGATTGGATGTTCGGTACGAAGAAATTAATCAAATGCAAGATCGTTTAGTTTGAAACTCATTTAGGGGTCCATGTAACCTAAGACGGTTGTTAATGCCAATAAGCCTTGAGCTAGCTACTACTGAATAGTTTGAATATTTTATCTAAAAACACCTGTTCAAAGTCCACGGTAAAGGTGCTAGAACAACATTTTCAACGTTGTTCCAGCATCTTTACTGCGGACTTTGAACAAGTTTTTACACATTGGAAAATCACTATAACGTAGTAAAAACAAGAATGTCATCACTATTTATTTGGACTTTCACGAACTTTCCCGTTTTCTTTCAACGTCATCAAAATCTTATACAAATAATGTGCACGATAACAAATCCATTTATCGGGAACACGTCCATCGGAGATTAAAATCTCCTCCACAGATGTTCCAGACGCCAATGGATGCGCAATATTGAATTCTACATACGAATATGGTTGAAATTCATCTCGAAACTCTAAGGGAAAGGGTAATTCTAAATAACATTGAAAGGTATGAGCGGTATCTGCTGGAAGGCCATCTTGGATTATTGGTAATACCCCCAACCTCCATACGATTGAGCCATATGCAGGTTCGTACTTCGCTCTTCCACAGCTTACTTGAAGAGTAACACGATTTAAAGTTGCCGTAGCTAATGCTGCAAGTTTAGAATTCACATTTGTTTTTATATATTTCTTTGTTCCCTTTACGGATCTTGATCTTAAAAATAACGTACTCCATGATGACGGTATCGGGAAATACATAACGACGTCGTTACGTTTATGACGTAAGCTTTTTACATCGCCGTTTACTTGTACAGACGCTTGTAGTCGAACGGAATTACCTGTTAACAATTCTAAACTTGATTTTGCGATGAGCGGAATTTTATTTTTTCTGCGTAAGCGGTACCGCAAAAGCTCAAAACTACATCCGTCGGGGGGTGTAAATACAATACCTCCTTCACTTTCACATTTTTGTATGTCAACACAAGGGTGGTATTCTTGTTTTTCTGGTGTTATCCAGTTTAAAGAAGTCTTTGTTTCGCGCAATAACCTCTCTTTCGTTTTCGAGAGAATTTCTTTAGAACTAATATCATTTAAAAATAACTTTAATTCAGGATTGCCCGTAACGAAAACTCGCAAACGAATTTGCGCGGTAATGTTATATTTAAGTACGTCCCCATCACCTCTCAGTAAAAATTGACACTCATCGTCGCAATCGATGAATATTTCTTCGTGACGGTACGTGATACCCTTGTCACGATGTGTCGGTATTCGACGTAAGATGCCATCGACTTTTTCCGTAAACTCACTAAGAGATAAAGTATCTCTACTTGCTAACTTCAGAACGGGCGTATAAATGGGCGTATGTTCTATGGTAATGTGGCTCTTCAGTTTACGCGTTTCTCTGTATCGAACATATTGTAATTTCACCGAACGCATTCGACCATCTGTATTCCCGGAATGCAACACAGGTATGGTAAACACGAAAAACGGATGCAACGGTATTTCACGCGATATTTCACGACCCTGGTTTGTCTTCCCTTCGACTTTTATGGATTCGCCGTCAATACTGACGGTAACCGGTAACCATTTTCTACCCCCAATCCGTCTTTTTTGTTCGGGATAACGAAACCAAAATGGCCATGATTTCCGGTTTATTTCATCTGGGTAATCATCAAGTGGTTTTTGTAGTTCTTCAGTAAGAATATCAATATTACTTGAAGAATTTATACTGTTAGATAACGCCGGCTTTCGTAATTCGTTTTTAACGGCAGACGCGGCTTGAAATAACGACACGTCGGTAAACTGTTTAATAGGTGTATCTCTTAGTTTTCTATTCTCTTCCTCGCTTTCATAGTCCAAACTAACAACTATATCGGATAAGTCGGAATCTGAATCGTCATCTCTTTTGTTATTCCGAAATAAGCTTTTCTTTTCTTCTTCGACATTATTCGGATTTGTAATGGAATTCTTTAGCAGACTAACAGTTTGATTCACAAGAGATAATAGGTTCTCAACGCTAGCCGTTTTTGTTGTGTTTTTTTCCTCGATATTTTCTTCGCATGTATTTGACTCGATTAACTGCTCCTTTTCAGTAACATCATGATTAATCGAGTCTTGTGTACTCGCTTTCACATAATCAAATATGTCCGTGTAATCGAGAAGTTTGGTCTGTGATTGTACGAGAGAATTGTCGAATGATATCCAATTTTTCCGACTAGGACTTAATGGTTTTCCTGCATAAGAAGTTGATCGTTGGATACCATTATTTACAGTCTTAACGCTATCATCGAACTGTATCCATTTATTGCGTTCTACAGCTACATTTGATGATTCAGCACTTATTGATTTCGAAAGTTTCGTATGAGTTGATAGCATATTTTTATTTTTAACCGGCGATTGTCTCGCCTTTAATGAACTTCGAAATACACCATGTTCAAAACCTGGTACGTCGTCAAATGGTGACACTTTATTGAATTGATCACTTCGAACATAAGTCGCTACACCAACTGCTGGAAGCGGTGCAAAATTATCAGCAGAAACTTTAATTCTTACACCACTACATCCTTCTTCTGAAACCGAAGTATAAATTTCTTTCTTCTGTTTATCGTTAACTTCCAGGTGAGAGGAACAATGACTTAACTCAGTATCTTCTTCCATAACATGTTCGTTCGTAGTCGCTATGGTAAAATTACTCGAAGATCCGTTAGGCTTTTGTTTTTCTTTAACACGACCTTTTTTTGTCTGTTGTTCATATTTAGTACCACCATCGTCGTTATTATTCTTCATTCTTATCTGTTGAAAAGTTTTCAAATCAGTTGCCACCTGCGTCGTTGAAAAGTAATTCGAAAACTCGCCTCTTTCTATGTTTGTGGTCAGTTCTTCTAAAACAATTTCATCTTTTGTTTTATTATGAGTAATTTCCTTTGTGTTACGAGAAACAGATGTTTGTTCAGTGTATGAAGTCGGCTTTTCTAACTTCTTTTCAGAATTATCAACATCCGTGGCAAAGCTTTTTTCAACCGTATCTACTGCACTTGAAGCTTTGCTTTCGTTTTGACTTTCTAAGAACGGATCAACTGTTTCGTATAAGTTATCGTGAGGTAAACTGTCGATACTGCGAGCGTCCACAGGGTTCGAAAGATAGCTTAATACGCTTTCAGTATCAAGATTGGAATCCAGGCTATATGTTTCTTCAATATAGATACGATCTAGCGCTGAATTTTGGTTTCTTTTTAATTTGTGTGTATCTTCAGTGAACCAAGAACCAAAGTTGGGCATATCTTACAGTTAACGCCTCCAACCTATAAATTTATAAACGGAAAGAATATAATTATAGCGAACTCGTTCCCAGCGCTTCCTGTCTCTTTAATTTTTTGCTCGGGTCCAAGAAGCGCTGGGAACGAGTTTGCTATAATTAGCTATAGCAATTTTTCTTTATTTTAATCAAAACTTAGATAAGTTTGTTTTTAATGCATAATTCATTTAATGAATTCAGGGGTTTAAATAACTGCCGGTTATTATTGTGGAGGAGAGCAGTACTTCTTCTTGAAATTTCAAAATAATTTTTCATGGATTTCTTTGATGATATGATCAAGGAAGTTGGTATGAGGCAGATTAGTTTTTATATTAAGGAAATTAAGGAATTATCATGGAATTATGTATGATATCAAAAAAATATTAAATTTGTAATGTTGTGTGTTTTTTTTCTTATAATACACGGTTTTTAAAGAAACCTTTCTGATATACATAAACAGTGACCAAAAAACGCTCCCTTACATGTGATTTGAGCATAACTTCAGGTTACAAAGCAGCTGAAGCTATGCTCAAAAACCACTCCTCTACTGTGATTATTTACTCAAATTTTCGAGAACTGTTAAATATAAAACTTATAATTAAAAAAACATCTATTAGATCTGTAGAGGAGTGTTTTTTGAGTAGTTTTCAGCTTTGCAGCGGAAGACTTTACTCAAAAAAACACTCATCCACAGGTGATGCTCGACTGCTGTCTTGGGGCTTACGCCCAAACTTGATTATATTTGTAATATTTCGGAGGCAATACTCTTAGATGTCAGACGACGGAGGTGTCTAAGTATTACCTCCGAATAATACAAATATAATAAAGTTTGGAGTGATCTATAAATGGAGATGTTTTGAATTACAACCAAGTGTGCAAAAAGCTTGTTCAAAGTCCGCAGTAAAAACGCTAGAACAATGTCGTTAGCAACTTTACTGTGGACTTTGAACAAGATATTGCCCACTGGTAATATATATATATAAAACATTTCAAGATGTTTTACAAAAAAAATATAAACCTTGATCTTTGAATATGATTGAATATTTTGCCAAACCAGAACTGAGAAAAAATATTTTCAAAAATAACAACATGACCTTTCAACGATTGTTCGTTTTTAATTTTTAAGCCTGGAAAAACAACCTCCATAAATAGCTTAAGGCAATCTTTTACAAGATCTTTCATATCTTTATTACTTATCTGCTGAAAACAGTCACAATATAAAGGTTTGATTGAAAAAGTCAGTGGCCATCTGAAAATAACATTCTGAATAATAAGAGCGAGATCTTTTTTAAGAATTTTTAAGCTAAGTCTTCATCGCGACAATGCTAACCTGATCTCTAAAAGCGATAAAATGTTTTCGCCCAACGTTAGGGCCTATCTTAAAAATAAAATCAACAGAGGAGAGAGTACTGAGTCAACAATCTTGCAATCGTACCGAAGAAACCAATCCAATGCAAGTTTGTTGACCTAACACACTTCTGTGCAGTTTAGTTGATTTAACCCCTACCAAAGAAGTTTGATTTGGAGCAAGAATTTGAGATGGTCCCTAACCACTCGTCGCATATGCATTCCCACCTGCTATCGCCATATATTTTAAAAATTTATCTCCATTCACAAAAGATCTATTTAAAACATTAAGCCTTCGTTGCTTAAAGTTTTCGGTATTCAATTGATCATTTAAAATAATAGATACGAAAAACGTGACAAATTTGAGGCAATGCCCAGTAGGCAAAAACTTGTTCAAAGTCCGTAGTAAAGACGTTAGAACATTGTTCGACGTTGTCCTAGAGCATCTTTACTGCGAACTTTGAACAAATTTTTGCCTACTGAGTGAATATCAAAACTTTTTGATGCAGGTTTCGGGCAGGTTTTCTATCAGAATTTTTAAAGAGCTGCAATGTTTTTGTCGGGAAAGTCTGGTCGCCACTCGATAATGAATTTTCAAATTAATCATAATTGTACAGTAGCCATGTTTATCATCCAGCATTAGTCGTGGTCACCTCTAAACGCATGGTTACGCTTTAGAATGCTTTTGATATTATCTTAAAGAGTTCAACATCAGAAAAAACATGAAAAATTTGTGTTTTTGTTACATCGAAACACTCCAGAATCACTACAGCGCTATTCTTTTCAGCTCCACTGAAGTGTTTTGATCGTTTGGAGTGTTTGGAGTGGTAAAGTGTGTTTGGAGTGACTGAAAAGAATGAACTCACTGTGTTTAGTATTTATTTTAAATATTATGTAATACGAGATTACCTACGTTGTAACCTAGTGGGCAAAAACTTGTAAAAGACGATAGGACAACGTGCTCACTGGGACATATTAAATTGCATATATATATTTGTCTAATTAGTTTAACTCTTTTATCACTTGTAAACTGAAGATACTTATCGTAGCAACAAAACGTGTCTTTTTAAAAATGAAAATTCATTTATGAAATTGCTAACCACGGACAGATAGTTCCTAACCTTGGTCAAAACAAAACCATCTGATCTATTACAGTTTATTTCAAAATTACAACTTTCCAGTGCAGTTGGTCCAGATGAGATCCCGGTAGTGGTACTTAAAAACATTGCACCTGAACTTGCTTCTATTCTCTAACAAAACAAAATATTTAATAAATGCATCAAAGAGTCTTGCTTCCCTAATTCCTGGAATAAATTAGTTGTTTGTCCTGTTTTTAAAAACTCTAGTCTTCGTCGCTCTTCACTCTCGTACCGCCCTATCAGTCTACGTCCCATTATCAGTAAAATCTTTGAATCTGTCTCAAACAAATATCTTGTAATTTATCTTGAAAAGTCAAAACTCTTGTTTTGACTTCCAATCAATACGGCTTTCACTCTTCTCGCTCAAAATCTGACATTAACAGTTATCACTTAAAGAATAAGTTAGTAGAGCAGTTGATTGTTCATTAGAAACACCAGTAATCGCTCTTGGTATTTCCAAAGCGTTTCATAAAGTCTGACACAAAGGTCTCATATATAAACTTACTTCTAGCGTCTTTACTTCAGACTTTAAACACGTTTTTGCGTGTGATGGTATAATTTTATGGTATTTTTATGAAGCCATAACAGTTTTTCTTATTTCAAAATGTTGACTGTATATATTATTTGCCTCGTGTGAGAACGTATTGTTGAAATATTGTCAATGATTTTCAGATTAGCATAACTAAAGATTCTGCACAGTTTGTTGTTGAAAGTTTAAAATCATATATAAATGTAAAAATGTGGATTGTAATGTTTTCTGATTTGTATTTGCATGGTTTGTTAATCAACATACCGTAATGCATCGATTAAACGCCCCCTTCTTTTAAATGCCCCTCGATTAGGATTAAGTGTACTACGAATAAAAAACGAAGTTTAATATTTAATTTTTTGTTAATTTTTTTTTTAGATCTGATAAACAGGAAATTTTCTATACACTCCTTTTGGTCTGAAAATAAGATTTATCGTCGGAAACAGCTTCTTTTTATTCAAAAGTTTCCTTTCAGAGTCTCTGCATATTCGCAATTCTTATATTATTCAATAAACGCCCCCTTCTTTTAAACGCCCCCTCTACAAATGAAAATATTTAATAAACGCCCCCGGCGTTTAATCGAAGCATTACGGTATGTCAATGATACATTTAATGATGTAATTTCCATTGACTTTGTATCTTTAATGGTCGAATTTTCTCATATCAGTATTTGTTTCACCTACTGTACATTTCGATTTAGATCAACGATTTAGCCCAAGTTCTCAAAAACCCATTTTAGGGGGTACACGAAAATTAAGGGATGAATTAAATTGACATTTTTGCTAAAGCGCGAAAATTAAAGGGCACCGAAATTAAAGGGTGCAAAGGAATTAAGACAGTAATTTCCCCGAGTTTTATGCTAAAAACATACTTTTCTTTGAGTACAGGATTTTTTTGACAAGAAAGCTGAAAACTGTACTAAAAAACACTTCTCCACAGGTGATGTCTGACCGTTTCTTGAGGCTTGCAACTACTGTATGTTAGCTAAATAAAATAAAAATACACCAAAGTAATAACTAAGTATGTATATACTCTTTGTTATAAAGCATAATGAGACTCAACTTCAAATCTGA
This sequence comes from Neoturris breviconis, assembly GCA_032360805.1. Taxonomy (NCBI): domain Eukaryota; kingdom Metazoa; phylum Cnidaria; class Hydrozoa; order Anthoathecata; family Pandeidae; genus Neoturris; species Neoturris breviconis. The sequence goes on along the minus strand of JAULBZ010001041.1, from coordinate 14,233 downwards.
ACTATACTATAGCTAAGAAACAACTAAATACGAAACGATAATACAAGGAAGCTTGAAAAATACTACACATTTCCAAATATTTGAGTGATACAGGAATTCTTAAAAATTTCAATCAACTTCTCTGAGTTTTCCAGGTTTTCCCTGGATACTACTAAAAACAGCTATTTTTCAAGTTTCCAGCCACTTGAACCCTGTACATTATATAAGTAAATCATTTAGGAACATGACATTTTTTTAATTTTAAACAATTCTATTAACCAACTGTAAAAAAATTAAAACTTTCATAATCGTTGTTTATCATTCAGCTTTTATAAAACAAAAAAGAATAATACTGTATATACAAAACAACACAAGATGTATATTTTGCAAACAAGTTAAGCTGGGCACATGGTCTATTATTGACTTCTGAATAAATCGGTCTCAAATAAGTTATTTATAGTATCTCCTAAGGAGTGCACTGACAGTTAAGGGTGATTGATAAAAAAAACCTGCTTCAAAATGAAAATATGTCTTCAGGGGGGTACATTACTTTGGAAATTCTAGGCTCAGTCAGTCATCTGCTGGACTTCACTAACCTTGGAAACATCCAATGTAAAGTGTTACATAGTCATTCTATCAGGTGTATCACATTCTAACAAAGTAATATTAAGTTCACTATTATTTGTTCCATTTTTTGGTTTGATTCTAGAATATGGAGGAGAGTAGTGAAATTTCATATCAAGGACAAACATCCAAATGGCATTAGGATTCCAAGTCCTATTAAGTTGATAAAGTTTTAGGTCAAATAAACAATTGGAACATCTTTATCAAGGTAAAATTATGTCAAATTACTGTGGAGGAGAGTAGTGAAATTTCATATCAAGGATAAACACATAAACCTTACATGGCATTAGGATTTCATGTCCTATTAAGTTGATAAAGTTTCAGATCAAATAAACAATTGGAACACCATGAAATTTCATATCATATCTTGAAGCAATGCTTAAAAATAATTTCTCCACAGTTGATATGAATTGCATACAACTATACATCATACATTATAATAATATACAGATTTTATACATCATTACACATTGCCGCATTAAAATTAAAGATAAAGATTTATCTTATCTTATAATACATATAACAATGCAACAGAAGAATACATTTCCTGAAGAATAAAATGTTTTTTACTTCTAATTTGGGAATAATTAAATATAAATTCAATAGCTTAATATTAGCGTATAAATCGTCGCGGCCACAAGGGGAAACAAATAAAGAACACGGAATTGGCGTGAGAATGGAACGTTCAGAGGTGCGCTAGCCCGTAACAATACATACAGCTCTGGCCCTGCCACAGATTGACCTTAGCCCTGGCCAATATCAGATTTACCTGAGCCCTGCTGTTTCCTTTCTGAGAATAACCGTACACTCGCATCGGAAATAACCCATGTACTTTCTGGAATCAGATCCGCTAGACTGCCGCACACACCCTAAGTTCATGTATTTAGAATAAATGACCGAAATACAACAAAAATCGAAAACAAAAGAAAGAACACAAAATCCTAGTCCTAGCGCGAACCTGGCCGCAATCGGAAGGGTGGATGGGCATAAAAATGGCGTCTGATCAGCTTGAATGCAGATAGAAGAGGACGACTACGGCCATGTGTGAGATATAAATAGCTAGGGGGCGACTAAAGTCGGCCAGACCGCACATTGAGGAGAATGGGAATGACAACAAATATGGTACTAATGTCCGAAAATTCACTTACATTTATAATCTAGGTCTAAATATGACTCTGGTCAAACCCTTATAAACAGAATTCAAAAAATTTCTAATTCAATAAAAATCATAAATTGATCATTTTGGTGAGTGTAAATCAAATTTTCGAAAAAAATCCACAATTGCTGGCACTGGTATTTCAAAATGCTAGCACTTCAGGAACATGGTCTATTAAGAAAAGCAGAACGCTGCTGCAGCTGACACCACAAAGTATAGCACATCCAAACTTTGAGCTAAAAAACACTTCATCTAATAGTCCTGTAACTTGTGATGGTAGATTTCACCCCATAGAATGTCCATATGCCTAAGATACATTAATACACAGAGGTGAAATATAATTAATTTGATACAGGAATACGCAGAAACAGAAACTCTAAGACCACTTTGTATAATCCCTGATATACTCAGTGCCATATCCAGAGTCTTTTTGGGGACAGCGTTTTTTAAATTACTGAGAACTTACTATAGTATCTCTGCGAGGCCCCCCCAGGATAAATACAAGATAAATAAAGGTTCAGTGGTTTTTTACCCAGTACTAAAAAAACGTCTTTAGTCCTAGTCAAAACTATGTATTTAGACAAGGCTTTGTTTGTATGTTCATGTTCTTCACGATCAAAACTTTACAATTTCACAACAATATATCTACCATCTTACTTAATTAATCTAAATAACATCTTACTAAGATCTGCTTATTATTCACTTATTCGTTTATTGGCTTGATTTGTTTGTTGACGTGTCGTTTAGCAGAGAAGTAGGGAGTCATTCGTTGTTTATTTTTATTTATCTTTATTTTTTTGGGGACATTTTTTTGGGCACACATAGCAGTCCAACGCTATCAAAACACCTCTGGATATTGAGCTGATACTGTACTGTTATGTAGACGGCTAATTGACAATCAATTTTTTTTAATGGCTTTGGTCCTTTAGGGGGTAGGGGGTAAATAGAAGCCATTAATTTTTTTAAAAAAAGTATGAAAATCTCTCTACACACAAGCCGCATGCATTCAATTTTCATTGAAAAGTAAGAAAAATGCATTCCGTGCACAGCACACAATGTTTAGTGTCTACCATATTTGTTTTTATTATTTCAAAAATTTACAGAGGGATGGCTCATCAAATATATCTTACAAGGATGTTACCATGATAATTTACAGACCGTAAAGAACCTTGCGTAAAGAAATCTGGTCTTGGTAATACGATCAAATCAACAAAAAAATCTGGGATGGGACATCATACAGTAGCAGCGTGTTTGTTTTGACATTGCAATGTGCTAGCGAACAGATTTTGTCTTAATTTTTTTTCTGAGGCTGTTAAGAGGGGAGGGGATCAATTGGTCAGAAGTCATTAAAAAAATGAATATTGTTAGTCAAAAGGCCCTTAATATCGCAATAATATCCGGTACAATTTGTTGTAACCCAGCCCTCCTATAATTTGCTGGTGGTCCAATCACTTAGGACCAAGTAGGAATTTCAATTGCCCACCATCCTGGTAGTTTTAATCCACTCATCAATAGCTAGAATAACAAGACAAAAATATTCATGTGCCTAAGCGCCCTGCCCTATATGAATCTATCTTGCCAGCACAGACTAGAGTAATATGTTTCATTTATATTCTTGTCATTTTCAAAATTCACTCGTCACATGTGATATTATATAAAAAGTGACACTTTACCCCCATGGTCAATGAACACATACTTAACGTCTTTTGTCTATTCTGCCATATACAAATGATATCAGTGGGTCAAAATAAGAGTAAAACAAGCACTGCACAGGGAAGCGTGTGTTGCTCGAAGTTGCATAGCAAACAAAGTTCTTAAGTATGACTTTTTTTTCTTCCTAAGGTCGTTGCTAAGGAATTTTCCACCTTGATGAAGTCACAAAATCATCTCTGGAAACCCCCGGACATGTCCCCAGTGCATGTTCTGGGTTGGTCCGGGGTTTTTTTGATGATAAAACTTTGGATGATGGAGAAAGAGGTTTTTTTTATTCCAAACAAAACAAACACCAAGAAAGTTATTGTAATACACATATAAGCAACCCGTTTATAAGCGACTGTACTAAAATCTTCTAAGCAACTTTAGTAGAACCATATAGGGGTAGACAAAACATATATGCAGAATACCTCTAGAATTCGCATGCAACCAACCTAATACCCTGATGACAGCCTTGTGCGAACAACAGGCAGCAAAAGCAACACACATACAAAAAAAATATTAATGGAGAAAAAGTAACAAACAAAAATAAATAGATAGCTAGCTAGCCTGAAAACATTCTTACGTGAATGAGAAAGTGTAGAGATCTTCACTGGGTGCAAAAACTTCGATGTATGGAATTGACATGTGCACCTGTGCATTCTGTATAGTACAAGTGCCATAAGTACTCAGGTACTTTGGCACAAAAATCTTAACAATTCACCCTTCGGTACTATCTTTTTTGTTTGTAAATAAAGGCAAATCGGACCTTGTGTAAGCAAGTTGGTTTAAATTTCAAGATGGTAACTCAAGCTACTGCTAAATGTAAACAAACGATACATTGCATGTGAAACTCAGAGTCGGTCTTTTAATCTTCTGTCTGTCGGTTCCCGTCTGTGTGTCTATCAGTTTTTTCCCTCCATTCAATAACCATGTATACTTATTCCTAGTGAATATTCCTAACTAGACCAATTATGCAAGAAAAGTCTTAAAGCCTTCTCGTTGCGTTTGGTTTGAACCTTGTGAGCTTCTGTTTATCTGAATGGTTTATCTCACACCGATGTTTCATTTACGAAAATAGCGGACCTGACCTTCCGAATCTAGCACAAAAATTATCAAAATTTTGGATATTTTAATCGGCTATAACTTGAACTAAACTTCTTCAAATTCCATGAAGTAAACTGTTCTAGAAAGCTGGAACCCTCAAATACATAAGTACATAAAAGTATATAAGTATAACAACACTTATTGGTTATTGAAAGAAAAACACATTAAGGGTCTATTCTTTTCATACACAGTTTGCAAACCGGTTTGCAAACTAGTTTGATATTGCAAACTGAATAATCAACTTAGGTTTGCAAACCGAAAAAAATAAAAATTGAGAATGCATGATGCGTGTGATCTATGAAAGCTGAAAATGATGAAAAACAGCCACTGCTGCACTGTTGGTCAATGTGGATGTACACAGTATATATACTGTATCATCATGTAGTGGTTTCCTTACTGCAATCTATTTCACTTTGAATTTTAACATCAGAAACCATTGTAGGACCCTTGTTTGTTCTTCTTAGTAGAATCAACAAATGGTTGAACTTTCCACATTACGAAGAGCTGCAGTTTATGGAGCAGTTCTTTCAACATCTGGGTGTGCATTTTTATACTACCAAATGCAATGTGAGTATTGTTTTTATCAGTAGCTTCCAGTTTTTGTACAAATTCTAAATATGGATACTTCCACTAATCATAAATATGTATTGTCTATAACAAAAATAACCTTGGGGATCCAAACTATACACTGTATAGTAAAACTAGAGTCATGTCTCCCAACATCTGTCTTTTAGGTGTAAAATGTTTGACGTGAACTTAGAAATATATAAATATTTGTCTTCTAGCTCGATTATCATCAGGTGAATTCTACACAAAATCTCTGGAAGCATTAAGAGCTGATGAACGAATAAATAGAGCACTTGGACCACCAATTCGAAGCTTGTTTCTTAATCTTGCAAATAAAGAAAATTTTGTTACTAAAGACAGAGCACAGGTAACACAGAAATTTGTCTCCAAATAAATTTTAATGATACAGTGCACAACTTGAAATAAAAGCAACTATACGGAGGAATGTTCAGGGCTTGAAATAACAGGCGGTCATCACTGTGGAGGAGAGATTTTTCAGAATATTTTCAGCCAATTGGGCTGAAAATATTTTGAAAAATCTCTCCTCCACAGTGATGGCCGGCTGTTATTTCGAGCCCTGTTCCCTAGACCATTTTAAGCTTAGCAAATAAAATAATATTTTAAGAAACTTTTAGAACTAAAAACTTTATTTTTTCGTGCCCAAAATAAGAAACTTTCAGTACTACACCCTTTGCCAGATTCCTTAAAAAAACTTGTTTAGGACTAACTATTAAGAAATGGAAATGCTATAAATTTTAGCTTAGCATCCCAGTGAAAGGTTCAAAGTACAAAGGGCATTTACATACAAGATGTTCTCGTTCATTGGAATCAAAAAGATGGATAATCGAGTCATTAGAACTTGAAGTAAATACAAAAGTTGTACCAGTCAAATTTACGAATAAGGTTGATAGTGAAGAATTGGCATCATGAATATTTACTCTATTCAAACAGAGACGCTAAAAATAATACAATACCCATGCAGTGTTTGAAAGAAGACAAATAATTGCTGTGGAGGAAAATCCCTCCTCCACAGTGATTATTTTCTCTTATTTGGAACACTGCCATGCCACATTACATATTTATATACTGTATGTAGCAGTAGTTAAGTTAAGAATAAATAATCACTGTGGAGGAGACATTTTTGAACATTGTAGCTTGAAACTATTCTCAAAGATCACTCATCCACAGTGATTACTGTTCTTAATTCAACTACTGTGTATGATGTATATATGTATACAGTGCTATGTTCTGCAGTGTCTATCTCAAGTCTTCAATGATTTGAATAAAGATATTTATATACTTATATTTTCTGTATTACCAAGTAACATTTATATAGAAAATATTATATATTATATACACAGTGTATGTAATCATAGGAATTCTATACGATGTTGTTTTAATTTTCTGAGACTAGCATACGTTGGTCGAAATAAGAGTAAATACTCACTATGTTTGATTCATATTTGAGAGATATAAACTTTTAACTGTAATCCAGTGCTGTATCCTTAGGGGCTATCTCAAAATTTTGCTTCAAAACCACCTTTTTTATTAGGGTTCAATCAACTAAAATCGACAAAATTGAATCTGTACAGAAGTGTGTTAGGTCAGCGAGCTTGGAATGGATTGGTTTCTTCTGTAGCTTTAGATTTTGAGACGCTCCCTTAGCCAAATAAGATCTTTTAGTCAAATGAAAGTATGCAATACTTTAAATTACTCAACCTCGTTCCCAGAAGCCCTAGGAACGAGGTTGTAAATTACTGTATGTATTATGCTACTGTTTTTTATATGTTGTGGGAAAAAACAAATCTTTTGATGGTAGTTAAAGATCTCTTGCCTGGATTGGAGGGAATAACAATGGTATCAAGTCAACAAAGTCCTTGACCATGTTGTTCACAGACAACATTTACAACATTATTATTTGATCAATATGTATATGGGATAGGCAATAAACACAAGCTCTACTGCTATGTCTCTCAATATAGTTGATGACTTTGATTGGACTAAACCTCGTGACATCATATTTTAGAGAAATATCCTGAAATAGGTTTACGGAGATGTTCATCAATAAATTCTACCCTGAGCTAGGTTTACGGGAAGAGAAACCAAATTCGTCCCTAGAGGTTTTTTAAAATATATATCTTCTGCAACAAACGAACTTGGGAATAAAAACATACTTTTTGTTGTGAGAAATTCAACTATTATATAATATTCTAATATTAACAAATTTATGAAAAATGCTATATATATATATGTATAAAAATCACAACAATATATCTCTGTCTCCAAGGTCACTTGCCTCTACATCTGACCATGGAAGTAAGATTTACCTGGTAACAACGTTACATCTGGCCATGGAAGTAAGATATACCTGGTAACAACGTTACTTCTGGCCATGGAAGTAAGATATACCTGATAACAACGTTGCTTTAATATAATGTTGTATAAAACGTTTATTTACATGTATTTTCAGAAAATTAAAAATCTACTTTACTAGTTATAGTAAATAGCATAGTCTTTTACGCGTGTATAAGTTTAGCATGGCTCAGTTTCGAAACAAGAGCAAATAATCACTGTGGCGAAGGGATTTTTGGGCATTGCTTCAGGCTTTTTAGCCTGAAGCAAAGCTCACTTCTCCACAGTAATTATTTGTTCTTATTTCGAAAACTGATTATTGTATTGATTAGTATTTGTGAACCCAAACAGTGTTTGAAATAAACTCTGTGGAAGAGCGTTTATTGAGCATGTATTCAGGCTTTATAGAATGAAACTTGTTCAAATATCCCTCCTCCACAGTGATTATTTGTTTCGAGTGCTGGCAAACTTGTACACCGTGTGAAAGTATACCATAAGAGTTACATTGCCTAACAGAGATAGTCTTTCACACCGTGTGATGTCAATTTCTACCAACGTAATGTCTTCTTTTGACTTTGGCTTTCGCGCAGAATTTTCTGCTTAATGGAAATTAAACTTTATGGTTGACAATGAATACCAAGTGGGTAAACTTGTTCAAAGTCCGCAGTAACGGCATCGTTTGACGTTGTTCTAGCGTCTTTAATGCTGACTTTGAACAAGTTTTTGCCCGCTGGGTAATATGAAAGATTGTCGAATACAGATATCCCTGTGCGTGATCTGTGTGTTGCAAGTGCTCAAAATAAGAGTAAATATTCACAATGGAGGAGAGACTTTTGAGCATAGCTTCAGACTTTATAATTAAAAAAACATCTATTTATGGATCACTTCAAATTTTGTTCAGAATTATTACGATAATATAATAAAGTTTGTAGTGATCCATAAATAAATGTTTTTTAATTCCAATAAATATATACATCACTCTAAGAAGATCTCCTATATGAAGAGCTCCATGATTTGTAGTCTGAAGCTATGCTCAAAAATCACTCCTCTACAGTGATTATATGCTCCAATTTCAACCGCTGAATAGTTAAAATAACAGCCGGTCATCACTGTGTAAGAGAGATTTTAAAAATATTCTGGCTGAAAATATCCTGACACATCTCTCCTCCACAGTGACGACCGTCTGTTATTTCAACACCTGTATATCAAAAGAGAAAACTACTCTTCAGTATCAATTAAGCAATTCAAATATCGACAATAGATTAAGAATAGAAGAAACCAATCATGTGGAAGTTCATTGGTATAAACCACCCTTCTTCACAGGTGCTGATTTAAAAGTGTGAAGCAGCAAAACACCATAAATATAATAGTAAGTAGATTTTCGCTATATTTTACGTTGCTGTTTATTACGTATGGGATAGTTCTATTTTTATTGCAGTAGTCATCCTCGCAACACTTTGCCTATAAAAAAACAAATAATCAGTGAGCATAAAACTTGTTCAAAGTTCGCAGTAAAGACCCTAAAACAACGTTATTCTATCGTCCCTACGGACTTTGAACAAGTTTTTGCCTATTGGGCAAATTATACCTTAAACTTACACAGTCTTCCAATGATCACTTTGGAGGAGGGATTCTTGAGCATAACTTCAGGCTTTGTATGCTGAAGCTAAAAATTACTCCTCCATAGTGATTATTGGCTATTTATTTTGACCATTGTGGTTATTATTATTTCACACGGTCCTATAACAATACTTGTGTTTCTCCTACATAAACATAATGATTTTTAGACTGTAGTCGTACATTTTTCGAAGAGCTTCCGCGGCTATATGATAAAATCGGGGAGGATTATCGGGGATAATCAGGATATTCGAAGTTGTACGGGGATGTGAAGTTTGACTGAAACTTTCTCCATTCACCATTTCGTGGAGGGCGAGGGCGATTTTAAGTTATTAATATTCGGAGAACAAACTTGAATAAGGGGAGACCCATATTGGACGGAGGGGATATTCAACCTCGATGACATCATGGAAAGCTGTAGATAATATCCAGTAGGAAAGTAATAAGTCAATGATCTTGCAATGGATCACTGCAAACTCATTGATATACCACTCTTCTGTGCAGTTTTATTTTTATCAATTACCTGGCAGTCTTTTGATTGAAAATGCTTCGGAACAATACATGCAAAATCGCAACCACCCCAATGTATACTAACAACAAGACAATTTCTTTTAAAAACGCTTTTCTTGGTCGTATTTTGATAATATGTATATGATACGTTGGCGCATTGACTTAATTCTTTAAGGCCACAGTCAACAATTGTTTCATGCTTGTTACAATCAGCTTCGTTCTTACCTTCACAATTTATACATTTTAATGCGTCTCCTGGAAAATAAAATTCACATGACAAAGATCGAAATAATAACCGCTAGTATCTGTGGAGAAGAATACGGTGTCAACGATCTTGCAATTAATTGGTTCCTTCGTACCAAAGAAACCAATCAATTACAAGTTCCTTGACATATCACCCTCCTACACAGATACTACCGATACAATGTCGTATCTATGTTAAAACAACATAAAAACAGGGTCGGGATGACTTTGCCAAATAATTCAGCCAGGTTAAGCAATTAATCATTAGTCTTTTGCCTCGATACTCGAGTGGATAAATCCTGGGAACGAGGTTGTCAAATGATAGATGTATTAGAGAATAGTGACTCAATGAGCACAACAATACACGTCAAAGTAACGTTGGATTAACGTCGGAATGGCGTCTCTTTGGCGTTGTTCTGACGTACAAACGACGGGAAATTAGAATTTTATTCTAACCACCTTCATTCCCAGGGCTTCTTGCATATTCCATAGATAAACAGCTCAAAACCATTTAATCTGAGCTTTGTGTGTTTTACAAAAAGTTTTGTTTAGAATTTATCAAGAGTGTAAGCACAGACCATTGATGATGTGGTTGAACGATGATTATATAACTTCAGTGATGTTCAATCAACGTCATATTGACGTCGTTTGACCATGATCCCAGTGAGCGCACGATGTCAGATCAACATCTTTTTCGACGTTTATCCGATGTCGCGTACCTGGAGGGATGTAGCAAATGAACTCCGCAAAGAAAAGTGGCGAGTCAACAAGCATGCAACTGATTGGTGTATTCTTTCTTCTTAACCAATCATTTACAAGCTCGTTGATTACAACATATAATCTAATAAAGTGTTAAATAATTATTGAATATTTTTCATACCTATAGATACGAGTGAAATTATCAGAATAAATATTCCGAAGAAACTTCTTATCATGTTCTTCGAGAGAGCAAAATCTTGTTTTGAAAAGAAGAAGAAAGAGAAAATATCGCTTTAATAGTTATATACAGATTTACCATTTGAAATCTCCGTGATATCGTATATAAAACATGTTACCGAAGACGTCTTTTTTTAAAAATAGACTTTTGATCGAACAAAAACACATTTAAATTTTATTTTTTTGTTATATTAATATATAATGATATATATTTACATGAATGTACTTATAAATAATATAATATAGGTAATATAGATTTATATTTCAATGCCCTATTGATAGAGTTGTATATTGAATTTGTTTTTCTGTTCTATAGATTTTCTATACATATTTAATAACATAAATGTGTTTGTTATTGACTATATAGCCATGACTAAAGTTCCAATTATTATTTTCTTTTTATCTCTCAGGTGTGTGTTTCTTTTCTGTGTTCAATAGTTCAATATATTATACACCTGAAACAAACTTATTTAAACTAGTGTTTCCAAATATTTTATTATTTTATTCCTGAGCGATTTGTCAAATTCGAAAATGGGCAAGAAGATTGGAAAATAAATACGATAACATGACTGCAGCCAACCTCGTTCCCAGGACTTTTTGCCTTTTCGAACACAGAAGAGCCGCTCTTCCATGTTCGAAAAGGCAAGAAGTCCTGGGAACGAGGTTGAACTGCAGCCTATCTGCTACTGAATTAATAATTCACCATAGAGTGCAAAAGTTGCTTATGTCAGAAATAAACGTTTAGATCTCAGAAATTTGTTCAACTTTGCTCTAGCGTCTACTTAGGACTTTTTGCCGCAACCTCGTTTTTATATGCTTTACTGCTTTACACCAACTTCGTGCTCAGGGCTATATGCCATAATTATAAAGTCATGGGAAAGAGTAATCTAGCTTAGACTCTCGGTAGGTAGTCAGGATACTCAACTCTACCGCTACGTAATCCGTTAAATATACGATTTTAACATTCTTAAATCCAAATATAATGGAAATATCATATTAAAAATTAAAAGAACAATAATGAAAACAAGGTAAGAGCTTAGTTCTACTTGGCTACTCGGTAGGCAGCTTAGAGAAAAAGAACGCGAGGGGAAAAACCAAGAAGAAAAAAAAACGCGGGAAACAAAAAACCGAATCTTTCTAACTTGAGTCCTGTGCTGTAAATTCTGACTTCGCCCGATTCCCGTTTTATCTTCCGATTTTCTAAGCTTGATTCTCCCGTAGACCGATTATTCTCTAGTCTAGGGAAAGAACTTTTCCCAGTGTTTCTGTCATAGTCAAAAACTTGTTGAAGGTGTATAGCTTGGAAACGTAGTTCTAGCGTTTTTACGGCAGACTTTGAACGAGTTTTTTCCCACGGGTGTGATGCTGGTAACGAGGTTATTAAGCAGAAAGCAGCCTTGGTAACGATGTTGTTGCTTTAAATCATTTCTTAGAAGATAAGTCCTTCGCCAAAGGTATTCAGGGTTTTTTTATCGAGTGACCTTTTTAACCGAGCATAGTCATTTCTTTTATCGAGCGACAATGTGCATGCTCAGTTAAAAAAAATTCAACCTCATGAAAATCTGCCTTCAAATTTTTTATCCGAGTCTACAACTTTACATAAATTATGAGACATTTTCAACCTCGTTCCCAGGACTTCTTCTCTGTTGACGTGTCAAGAGAGAAGAAGCCCTGGGAACAAGGTTGAGACATTTTACGAATTTCAACGAATAAATACGCCACAAGGTAAAACATAATGCCGGACATAGATATACGAAAGCTATATCTATGATGTGGAAAACGACCGCGAGAAGTACCTAGAAATTTATCGAGTAGACTTATCTAGTAGAATTAGGGCTTAAGTTATTTCATCTTTTTGCAAATTTCTATCTAAAGTTTAAATTCCGGATATATCACATTGTCTCAAAATTAAGGGGTTTTACTGCGGACTTTGAACAAGTTTTTGCCCACTGGGAAAAAGCAATCATCTGACAACCCGTGCAACTGAAGAGGATGTCATTTGAGACACAGGGAAATTCCTTATCCACAAACTCATACCCACGGTTTCTTTTCTTAACGTCTAAAGTCACGAGAGAAAACGCCCTTGGAATGGAGTTGCTTAACGAACTCACGCATACACGTAATGTCAATATAGACAAAACGAAAACAAACATGTTGTTTTTCTAAATATTTACAAATATAAAATAACAGAAAAATATATATACAAGTTGTTTTTATAAATATTCTCTTTTTACGACACAATTAGCTATGGATGTGTTCATAATTTGTAATTTATTTATATTCTTTTTTAAAAATGTCTCCGTAAAATAACAATATATATAATAAATACTAAAATATTATCTAAATAGGCAAAAACTTGTTCAAAGTCCGCAGTAAGGACGCAAGATCATCGTTGAAGACGTTGTTCTAGCGTCTTTAATAGGAACTTTGAACAAATTTTTAACCACTGTAAAGTCCCAGATACCTCCATATACGGACTATACGTAGCCATATATGGCACTACATAGTCCGTTTATGAGATGCACAGTGGGCATACGACAGTTGGATCAACGTTAAAAAAAATGTCGTTTTGACGTCGCTCGACGTTAATCCGACGTCGGATGAAATGTTATTTAAGTTTACTACACAATATATACATAATATGAAAAAATACATGGATGGGGAAATAAATTTTATAAAAATGTAAATAAAAAAGTACAAAATACTCGTTCGGTTAGAATGCTCCAGAATAATTAGAGTTTGAATATTCGATTTAAAAGTTTTTACAACTAATGCCGAAACTGAGTAAAATAATTTTATGTCAATGATCTCGAATTTGATTGGTTTCTTCGTAACGAAGAACCAATTCATTTCAATACTATGATTTCACATTTCTTCACAGATGGAAACCAGGTCTGCGTATGCATTGATAAAAAATAACCCAGTGGACAAAAACTTGTTCAAAATCCGCAGTAAATACGCTAGAACAACGTAAAACGATGTTGTTCTAGCGTATTTACTGCGGATTTTGAACAAGTTTTTGCCTTTCGGGATGCCGATATTCCCCATATTTAATTTATGATAATTTATGTCTGACATTTGTAATAAAATATACTATTATTATTATTATATTCTCGCATTTCATATAAAAACATTATGTACAATTCGTATCTAAATATAGATTTTTGTTCTTATTTTTTTTAATAAAATACAAATTCGCCCCCAGTGTTCCTTCTCTCTCTCTTCGTAAAAGAGAGAAGAAGCTCTGGGAAAGAAGTTATAATAAAATAAATATATATACAAAAAAATACCCTCGAAATCGGGTAATAATTTAATAAATTTGATATATACCAACCTCGTTCCCAGGGCTTCTTGCCTTTTCGAAACACAGATGAGCGGCAAAGAAAGCCCTGGCCTACGCCGGTCAAAATCCCCTCTCTAAGAGGGGATTTTATCGAGCGGCCCGATTGG
>JAULBZ010001040.1:0-24593 GCA_032360805.1 Neoturris breviconis | reverse complement strand
TTTACGTTTTACTTGTGGCTTGTATTGCTTGTCGAAATTCGTAAAATGTCTTATAATTTATGCGATCGGTTGTAGGATCATTTTTAAACTTTTTCTTTTGGTATCTAAGGATAATTTGCCCTTAGCAACCACATATTTGACAGGTGGTAATTTTTTTTTTTTTTTCTTGTTTTTGTTTGAAAAGCGTTCTGTAAATATTTTTTGACCAAATTTCTTTTTTGCCTAAAATTTTTTTTTGCACTACCTGTTTTGCAACGTCCTCCTTCATAGAACGTTGTTCTAACGTTATTTTTCTGACTTTGAACAGGTTTTTGCCGGCTGGGATGGTTCAATCAAATGTTATAGTGGTGGATCACTATGTGCCTCTCCTAGACACTGAAATCCCTAAAAAGCCTAGGCCTAATATGGTTAATGAAATTAAACAAAGTAAGGATATAAACAAACCAGTCATTCTTATTACTTTTATACTTTTGATCATACAAATATTAATTTGATGAAAAATACTCTAATTAATGAAATATCGTATTTTCTACAATCAGCGACCAGGCGCTAATAAAACCATTTTAGTTCTTTTGGGGTGCTTATTAAAGGATTTGGGGCCTTATAATATCTATCTAACATCTTATAATAATAATTTACTTTAAGCAAAATAATTGTGAGTCAGGATATGCATATTTTCGTTTACAGGAATGTAATTAATAGATCTCTAAAGTCAATAGCTAACTCGGATTTGTAATTATGTAGATATAACACCTTTCTGTCCTGAAATAGAACATGTCATGTCTTAACATGTCATTATTTCAGCGTACCAAGTTTTACCCTCCTGCCTGTTTTGCACCAATCAAAAAGCCTGGATTTAATTATATCGTTGTAAATACTCGTTAATTGCAAATGACTTCGTTTGATTACATGTACTAATTAACTGTTTGTCTCAAAAATAAAATCTATTGAGGAGAGTACTGAGTTAATGATCTTGAAATGTATTGGTTTTGTCATAATCCAATCCAATCATTTACCTAACACACTTCTGTACAGATCTATCTTTATTGAATGTTGTCAATCTTGCTTGATTTACCCCTAACAAAAAAGTTGGTTTTGTAGTAAAATATTGAGATGAGCCCTTACCTGGATAGGGGGAAATTTGTCCCACCGCATGGTTTCTCAAAAATAATTTTTTTCTTGAAACTTTGCAGACCTTAATTATAACCTATTTTACCTTTCGGAGCCCCCCCCCCCTATTAGCCCGATTTTAACCGATTATTTCAAAATTTCCGTGCATTTGACCTCAATTTCTTACCAAAATTTGTAGATAAGAAACAAATTTTTGTATCTTCGTTAGGAGCTGTGTTTTATCCCTTTTACGCTTTTCACCCGTTTTACTCGTTAGAATGAATCGAGGGAAAAAAAACATTTCTCAGTCTTTTTAGGGAATATATTTTTGTTTGAAAAAATCGACAAAGGTGAAAATTCTGATGATGTCATAGCGAAATATTGTGACGTCAGGGAAAAAAATTGAAACTATTTTGTGGTGGACTATAACCGGGCCAAGTTTCATTGCTTCAAAGTTAATAGTTCGGGGTAAAATAAGGTTAATATGAAATTAAAGTTCTGGGGAATTCTAAATGAAGTCATTACATTGGTTGAAAGCGACGTTACCTTAAAGGTGACGTCACTTTCAATCAATGTAATGGCTATATTTAGAATTCGTGCAGACGAAAATAACATTTTATTATTATCAAATATGATTATAACATTAAGATAACGTCGCATCATTTCGTCAAACTTACACTTGCAAAATATCCATTTGGTCCGCATGAAAATATATTCCATTCTTTAATTTATCTAAACTTTCAATATCTCATAGAATTGAAATGGCGAATTATGATGGATCTTGCAGGAAGGTAATTGCTAAGCTAATGTTTACTCATCCATTTGCCATGGTATTTGTATTTGGACAACTTTTTTGGACAGACTGGAGACAGAAAGTTATATATAAAACTGTTGTTAAAAATGGCATAACATCAAAATTCGCACAGCTTGCGGATAGACCATATGGAATTGATTACTTCGGAGTCATTGATGAAGGTTTGATATTTTCTTTTACTTAACATTTATACGTCTTTTATTTACGGACCACAAAAATTATTGAGCATGATGACAAGGTGATACGACTATGGGATAGAATGTTTTTGAGCTTATAAACAGATATCATTTCACAAAAGCATTCACATCAGTTACTACATGTTATATAAATCTTAGTTATTTTCATTTCCAATGATGACATCATACTTAGGTCATGTGATCAAATACTTAAAATGTTATAACTTAGTTTCAGTTATTTGATTTACTTTTTATTTGGTTACCATCGTTAACCCTTCATTAGTATGATGTGGACCCCCTGAATTTTTAAATTTTCCTGTTAAAGTTAAATAACAAAAATTATTACTCAGGAGGTTATTTTCTTACATATTTTAAAAATATACATCATACTTTTGTGAATTTTTACCCCCTGAATCTTCTAATACTTCCCCATGAATTAACAAATTTCCGGGGGTAAAGGGAAACTATATCTGGATTTTGGTTTCATACATTTATTATATTTAGTTTGTGAAATGTTAGGTAAGAGCCATATTGTCCCCTCTCCCATGACTACAAGGGTCTAACAGTCCATGCTTAATAGGGTTAATTACTATTTCACGTCGTATATTGCCTCCTTCATAGGAATGCTTTGGGTTCTTTTGTCAAGGTCGATTTCCACTAAGAGAAAAATTCGGTTTGAAACACATAGAAGATGTTAAGAATAAGCACAGGTTCAATCAAATTCTGTTTGAAAGCCAAAAGAAGACATATATGTTAATTTCTACTGATGGAATATTTTATTTTATTTTTGCACAAAATATTTTTCCAAGTGGAAATCAATCTTTGTTTTGTTTAAAGTCCACAGTAAAGAGGCTAAAGAAAGGTGGAACGACGTTGTTCTACCGCCTTTACTGCTGACTTTGAACAAGGTTTTTCCCACTGTGCATAACCTGTTCTATTTACTCGACGACCTCTGGTGGATTATTTTGTTGTGCTGAGAGGCTGTATAACAGTCTACTAGACTATAGACTTTTCTCGAAGTGAAACAATATGACGGCGCACCAAAATAAAAATAAAAAGTGATATTATTTGGCCCTATTTTACCCAAAGTCTTGGTAGCATATATTAGTGGGGGTAGGGTGGGTCGGTGGGGTGGGGTGGGTCGGTGTTGGTGGTAAAAATATATATTCCCCTATCTAACTTATTAACCGCAAATCTATATAGATACAGGAGAATGGTCATCTTGGATTGATGAACCTAAAAGCTGCATAGCAAGCAATTGTAATGGAATCTATATCAGAACAAGAGTTTGTAGGAATCCATATTTCAATCATTATAATGAATCTTGTCTGGTGAAGACGCAATGTTCGAGAACGTTCAAATGTCTGGGAAAGCAAGGTTTCTTACAAGGAAAAGAAATTGAGACGGCTGTTTGTGATAAATGTTTCTGTAAAGGTTTGCCAGTTTTTACTTGGATATACTTATATATACTCAGCCTTCCATTCATGGATGATCGGTAAAATGAGTACCAATATGCCGGAGTTATAGGTCAACTTGATAGGTCAACCTGGGAATGGTAGTGCCCTCCCCTACCCTCGTAGTAGAAGCAATGAAAGAAGAGCCTTCGGATCTCCTCCGTCTTTTGTGGATCAACTTACTACTTAATTATATATATATATACATCCGCATATATCGATGAGAGCAGAAATATAGCGATGATTCTATGCGATTAAGATATCATGAAATCAATGCAACACAAAATTCAAACACACTTTAAAAAACTGAAATTTCGGTCTTGATCAAAGTTAGTTAGACTATTTTACTGCGAGTAATTTAATAGTGAAATTATTGTCTATGAACAAGGTATATTGTATGTGTATTAAGATATACTGTCTGTGCACTAGCTCAAGGTTTGAAATATATTGTGTGTGCATTAGGTTAGGCACTATGGGTGGCTGACCACTCCATTATTCATGCATCAAATAATTACTTGTTCTAACACTTTAGGATAAAAGTAAATTTAGTTTTATTATATTATCTGAAATTCTTGCAGAAAAATCTATTTGTCTATTTGTCTATTTGTCTATAGTGTAAAACGGTTTTATAGGCCAGTAGCTACTATTACGGTTTGATATAAAAATACTTTTATTCTTTCACGCTAAAAATAATGCTTTTGTCAGCAATATTTCGAATTAGAAATTACTAATACCAAAACAAAATTGCATTTATGCTCTACCTATAATGCCAAACAAATCTTAAACATGGTAATAAGTGCTCCAATATGATTTTAAAAAAGTACTAAAAAACCCCATCCAAATAGAGTTTTTAACCCAGTCATAAAGTTTGAGCAATACAGATAGGGTAAATGACAAAAACTTTCAGTTGTCACGCAACTCCACATGTAAGACATTATATGGAGAGTTTTACCAACTGAAGGAAAATTGAATTAACTGTAATATTCAGTCTATAGTATGAATAAAATCGATTTAAAAGATGTAAGGGATCTTTACAAAATTTAAAAAAAACTTTTTTGTTAGAGTTAAAGTCGCATCATCACCTTATTTTGTCAAAATTCTAAATTATATACCAAGTTAACTATTGGCAATTGCTGATGACACTCTGAAATTTTCAGTATTGATAAATAACAGGAAGTGGGTCAAATAAGCAATTATTTTATCAAAACCTGGCTACAACTTTATGTAAACGTACAGACAGTTAGCATAAAAAATACAAAACTTTAATCACTTGTATCTCCACTAATAGTTGTCTTTAAATAATGAAATTTTCAGGATGTGTTACTGACATTACAAGCTTTCATGTTATTTATTTGGAATTTTGGCCAAAATAGGGTGATTATGTAACTTTAAATCAACTAAAATTGACCAAAAACAACAAAGATGAATCTGGACAGAAGTGTGTTAGGTCAACGAGCTTGTAATGGATTGGTTTCTTCGGTACGAAGAAACCAATTCATTACAAGATAATTGATTCAGTACTCACTTCAGTAGATTTGAGTATTTTAAAATATCGGTATTTTTGAGACGGCCCTATAAAACGTGGATTCCTGTTCTTTCAAACATTATTATTTTCGATGTCTCTTAAATGTTACTTACTCCTTCGGTTATTTGTAACTCGGGTATATATCGAATTATTTTCCTAGGGAGTTCGAACTAAGTGGATTCTACTGTATAGCAACATACCATAGGAAACGAAGATTTGCTTCCGTATTGGAATTTTTGCATATTACTTTTATTTATATTTTGAGTTAACTTTCCAAAATCTGCTCTAGGAATGGAAGATTATAATAGACGATAGAAACATTTGGCATGTTACATCAGTTACTCTTGGTACTTAGAGAATATATACAAAAATCTATCACTACAATAGTGGTCATTAATATTTGCCACAAAAGAAGATTTATGCAAAATCTCGAAATTTCAACTTTCACAAAAGACCTTAAATCTTTCTTAGCAATATGAGCAGAACGAAAACTCGATTTTTTTCTAAGAGCCTGGGTGCTAGGCTGCAAAAATCAACAGAGTTTGTCTTAAGTCTACCTAGGGACTTTTTGTGGTCGTTTTCTGCGGTTTTGTTTCACTTGTGGTGTATATTACTCTTTAAATTTCACAAAATATGCCATAATTTATGTCCGGGAATGTAGTTCACAATATGTCCACACTCAGCATTTTCACAGTTTTTAATTTTTACATATCGAAATGTTTAGACAATAAATGGACTTGTATTTATTTCGAGTAATAAATTATTATTTGTTTCAGTTGATGGTGGTTGGGGGGAATGGCAAGAAGAGCCGTGTCCTAAAACATGCGGTAATGCTATCACGAATAGAAAACGACAATGCAATAATCCACTTCCTAAAAATTGTGGTGCTCATTGTCCTGGAAGTAATGAAAGTATGGTAGCATGTATGGTGGTGAAGTGTCCAGGTAAAACCTCTCTTTAAACATTTTTATATTTCGAACTTGATTATGAGATACTAGTGCAATCTGGCAAACTTAACATTAATCAAAGTTGGATGATTGTTAAAACTGCCTCCCAATTGAACTTTTTACCATATTTCCTGAACAAAAAATGGAATAAACATTTTGGAATGACAATTGAAAATATTATGCAGAAAGTGTGCTCTCAGTGCTCTCCTCCAGAGAGGTGTATACCATATTTTCTATTTTGTTCACGTATATTACTTTGTCTGTCGATATAAGATTTTATTGACTGATTTATTTTTTCAATATTATTTATTCCATGTCATATGAGGTATTTATGCATAATTATGACATAATTTTGGTAATTTCATGAGAGCTCTCTTCCACAGGTATTATTTTTTATTTTGAATGTAAGTTTTTAGTCCTTCCAATAGTATTTTTGAATAATTATTCAATAATATAGGTAAGTTCATAAGTATATAATTATATAATTCAATAATTATAGGTTTATAATATAGGGTAATTTTAAGAACTCTCCTTCACAGAGGCGGTCTTTACTTTTCTAAAATTTTGTCCATTTTGACACGCTATAGTAGGATAATAATGACTTAAAATACCTTTTTCTTGATCATTTCGCACTCAAAAAATGCGAAAACAGAATAAAAAAATCTTATTTTGTTTCTTAGTTATAGTCAATTAAAAATAAGGTAAATAGTGGCCAAAATTTAAACTTTGACCATATCTTTCTAATTCTTTCATGAAGAGCTAATTACATGCAAATGTTTACACCTGTAGCATGTTTTATATCCTAAGAAAACCATGGAGGGGGCAGTTTTCCCCCTCCATATATTTAACATACATACATAAAAAGCCCATACAGTCTCCAATTTCCAGAAGATACTCGATTTCTTTACTACTACATTGAATAAAAACATAGGACAATACCTAGTTTTATTCAGTCTAACTGAAATATTCTGTAAAAAAATATGTATTGTTTAGAACAGGGCGGCTGGGGAGAATGGCGATCAGAGTCCTGTTCCAAAACCTGCGGGGTAGGTATAGAGAGAAGAACAAGACAATGTAATGACCCAGTACCTGCTAATCGTGGTGACTATTGTTCTGGATCTAATGAAAGCATCGTATCATGTATGGAAAGAAAATGTAAAGGTATAAGCCTTTACCAATATGGGCAGAAACTTGTTCAAAGTCCTTACTAAAGATGTTATAACAGCGTCGAATACAGAGAGCGCTATATTTATAGCGCACTCCGGTTGAATACCTTATTCAAGTAGCCTGTGCTACAAACTCGACGTCTGGCGAGAAAAAGCGGCGAATTAGACGGCACTTTTTGCTGCAGGGAGGGTCTGCGGAACAGGCTATATTCAAGCGCCTTTACTAAGGACTTTAAACGTTTTGGCCTACTGGGTATTATGATATCTTCGCCATTCTTAAATTTTACTGAGAGACACTACCTCATGATCTACTAAAAATTTGGAAAATAATTATTATAGTAAGGTAAGTGTTTCAGAGGGGTTTATTATCAGAATCGGCATAAATATAACAATCTCCCAAAAATAAGAAAAAGAGGAAAAGAATAGTTGCTTTAAACACAGCATGAAAAACTACTGAATACGGACCCGTATCATCCCGTATCCTCACATTGTACTACACACAGTCCGGATACAGAGGTAACGGGTCCGCATTCAACAGGTTTTCGTGCTGTGAAAGTATTGTCAATACGGGAGACTCTTAACCCTATTCAGACTGTGCCCCCCTCCCTTTTTTTCTGCTAAACCTTTTTGAATCTTTGAAACTTTTAAATCAACGGCTTATATGACTAGATATTTGATGACATTTCATAAAAGTTATCTAGGATCATTTTGAAAAATGGTTTTTTCGGTAACTAGGCATAATTTCCCCTAGCAACCATATTTTCAACACTATAGCATGGTTCCATCAAAAATTATGTAGGGGTTAATTGTGTGTTAATTGCTGGGGAGAGGGGCTGTGACATTTTATGCATTAACGTTTTTTGTATTAGTCCTATTGACCTGAAATTTGGTGACTATTTCGAAAATTTATTTGGGGTAAATTTAAATTTAAATAAATTTGGTAACTAGAGATAAGTTTCCCATAGTAACCGAACTTTTAACAGGTTGCAAAAAAAATAATTTCTTATTATTATTTTTATTTTTGCTTGAACAACGTTTTCGTATATAGTCATGGAAGAAATTTTCACCTAAAAACTTTTTTTGCTACAGTTGCTCTTACGTGACGTCAGCAAAATAATTATTACGTCAACCGAAAATCTTGTTCTTGCTCTAAAATGTTTAGATAAGAATGAAGTATAACCTGATCAAGTTTAATACATATTGCATAAACGTATCAGAAGTTATGCAGGGGAGGGGGACTTACAGAGCCCTAAAATGTCCAGCCCTAATAGGGTTAAGGCCGTATTCCGCAGTTTGGATGCGTAAAAAGAAATTATAGACATTTCATTGGTAGAAATTTACATCACATATAGTATTACTTTCTGCGCGTGTGCAAAACGACGTAGGGCGTTGTTACGACGTCGAGTGCCGGCTGGTAAGATAATTAGCAAAAAATAGTAAGTTCATCAAAGATATTTTGGACCAAAATGTTTATTACAGTTGTTACTAATATCAAAAGAAGTTTCATGGTGTAAAACCAAGGCAATCCAGAGACCTCTAGGGGGTAGGAACCCTAAAAAGCCTAAGGGTTCAACGAACAGTTTTTTGTATGTTTTATGCCTTTTGTTAGGTCTTTATATTTTTAGCAGTACTAAATAACTCCTTCTAAGAAACAAATAAGAAACTTGCGTTCCTAAATATTGGAGTAAAATAAGAAAATCATGTTCTTGCTCAAATCCTAAGTTTGACTTGTAATGTTAATCCTATTTGGACTGGTAGAGGGGCAAAAATGTCCCCACCAAAACTATTTTTAATAACTCGGAAACGATAAAACTTTTATTATTTAGCTATTAGACACATACCGTAATGCTTCTAGCATTAGTGGTGTCTGCGAAAAATAGAGGGATTTTTTGCCTTCCCCAGGCCAAGGGCATGCAAAAGGGCTACAATAGTGATCATTAATATTTGGCACAAAGGGAGATTCGTGCAAAATCTTGAAATTTCAACAAGCAACCTTAACAAAAGATGAGCCGAACGAAAACTCGAATTTGTTCTAAGATCCTGGGTACTAGGCTGCTAGAATGAAAAAAAATTGTCGAGTTTGCAAATAGACCTGAGATCCTAAGCCCTAAGTCTAAGTCTATCCGATAAATTCCTTAGGGACTTCTTGTGGTTGTTTTCCGCGGTTTTGTTTCACTTGTGCTGTATATTACTCTTTAAAATTCACAAAATATTCCATAATTTATATCCGTGATTTTAGGCTGAGTAGTTATAAAACAATATTTGTCATTTATAGTTCATGGTGGTTGGGGAGAATGGGGACCTTCATTGTGCTCTAAGACTTGTGGAGATGGCATAAAGAGAATGACGCGTCACTGTAACAACCCCACACCTTCTGACGGTGGAAACACTTGTAATGGATCTTTTGAAAGTGTCGTATCTTGTTTTGAGAAGAAGTGCCCAGGTAAAGGTTATATACTAACGTTTTTAATATGCCTTCATTAATTAACTCTATCTTTTGTTTTTTTAGGGGGGTATTTTGATCTCGTTTTCGGGGAGGGAAGCAAAATTGTCTCCCATCCATAGCATTATGAAACCATGCGTTGAAACTTTCCAGAAAGTTAAGTTAACGCATAATCAAAATTTTATCTAAATTGTTTCTCGATGACGTCATCGCTTACGATGACGTCATCATGGGAGACAGGTGGTGAAAAAAAAAATATTAGGTGAAAAAATGTTTAGTCAAAAAATTGGCAAGACGTTTTTCTATCAAAAATAAGAGAAAAAAGTTGTATTTTTTTTTATCGCAAGTCTAATTTAGTTATTATGGGCCAATTATTTTAGCCACTAAAAACTTTTTTTTTTGAAATGATCTCAGCTAAAACATAGGAAAAGTCGACAGAAAAAGGATTAAATTGCATATTACTGCTACATTTCTATGGTCTGTTGTATGGAAAACCTCGATCTAACTCGTTGTCTAATTCCATAGCATTACACATTCGTTGTACATATGCGGAACGTAATCGTTCTCTATTTGAAAGGTTCCTATTTTTAAAGTTTTAGTTACAATAGTTGGAAATTTTAAATAGGAACAAGATGTTTTATTACTTGTCCACAGAGGCAATATATAGGGCATTTAAGCATCGGAAAATCTACGACGCCGTGTAAAAATATAGTCCAACAACTTAATGTCGTAGATTTGAAAGCAGATCGCAACTGGGACGAAGACGTCAACAAACATGTGTTACGCTGTAGTGTCTTCACTCGAATCTTTATAACGAAAAGAGGCTTTGGTTTTCCAAATCAAATATTCGTTTTATACTACATGAGGGCTGTGTAGTGGCGGAACCATTTACTTTCTGATTAATTTTGAAAACTGTTGGCCATATAGTCAAGGGATAAAGAGAAGATACTTTGGCTTTGTTAGAAAGAAGCGAAAATAGAAGTAAATTGTGCTTCCCGCAACACAGTGGTAAAATTGTGGCTTTATTTCAAGCTCGTCTCCAGCCCCTTTTGACTTTTTTTATTTTTCTCAAATATTTATTCTATTTATTTTACAAACATAACGCCGATTTTCAGTTTATCCTCTGCACCTCTCACCTACAAGCGAATTTCGAATTTCCACTTAGATAAAAAGCTTTAAATTTAAGATAGCAAAACAAAAAACACAAAATTTCAAATATGTTCCAAAAATGCCTGGGTACTAGACTGCTAGAAACAGCAGAATTTTTCGAGTTTGCAAAAATATCTAAGATCAAATCTACTCAATAAATCTCTGAGATGAATCTCTAGAGACTTGATTTGGTCGTTTTCTGCATTTAAAATCTACCTGCGGTGTGTATTATTTACGAGTTTGCTTGTAGTTTTATCGCTTTATTAATGTGCGTAGCTATCATAATTTGCACACCATGACAACATTGTCATCGAATGCTTCTTCTCCTTTATCAACACTTTAATGCTAATCATTTTCAATGCGTATAATTATTCGATTGACATTCGGTTATTTACTATGTTAGAGAGTAACCGAATGTGCATGAAATGTTAACCATGTGGCTGTACTAAAATCTAATCACCTCAGACTCCGCCTATCAAAACAACGTGAAAATCTTGATTTTCTAAATAAAGTTACATTACTTTCTTCAAGAGAAATAACTGAAAAGGAAAGAAAAATCTCACTCAGAAGTCGGTATCTCGTATGTTTCTTCTCAATTTTTTGTGTCAGCAAACACTTAATCCTTTAAAAACATCACTGATGTGTTCACCAACAGCACCAACGCCAGCTTCATCTATTTCGATATTTTAAATAAAGTTTTCTTTGTATTTATAGCACGCATTTACAAAAAACTTCCAACACGATCACCAAAACGACCTCGAATGACGGCCATTTTGTAAACATTGTCGAAGAAATAAAATATTCGAAACAGTACTGACCATTTGGCGCGTTTTATTCCTATTATACAATAAAATTCTACGTGTCTATTATGTAGGAAAGAAATTAATTGTAGAAAGTTTAAGCTCTATTTACATTGAATATATAAATATGTCTACGGCAAATTTTAAATGTTTGATAGTGTCTAATATTTCAGAAAGTCTAAGAATAGTAGCGTTTAGTAGCATCTCCTAGCCGGTGCATAATCAACTTCTAATCAATGAGTTGTTGCAAAAAACATTCAAGAAAGAAAACAGTGTAAACTAACTCTAACGATTTTGGTTTAGCATTATATTTGTTAGACAGGTTGTTATTTCATTCATATCTAAAACCCCAAGATGAGCAAATGTTGTTGTTTTCAAAGTCAGTATCCTCACAGAAAAAATGAAAGGATACTAAATCTAAAGATTCAGAAGATTTCTCTCTCCTCTATTTATTACGTCGTCAAACTCAGCTTTTATTACGAATTTTTTTTTATTTTCATTCATAATATTGCGTGGTTATACAAGTTTCTGTTTGTTTACATTATTTGCGCGTTTCTTTAGTATTTATTCGGTCTGTTTTATATTGCGACCATGTTAGATAAAATGTTTCACTTATTTTTCGGATTTGCTTTTCCAAAATCGAATGTAAACAAACATGGGATAGTGCTGCTTTAAGGCCCCATAAAATATGCATTGTTGTCAGTATTATTGTCAGTACAATAAATTGTTCTTGAATATTCTTTGAATATTCATTGACATCCCAAGAACGTTATATCAGTTCGAGTAAAAATGATTGATCATTTTCATAGGTGAAAGTAGTGGCAATGCAATGGTAACTATTATCGGAGGAGCTGGTGGTGGATTGCTGTTTGTTATTTTAATCATTATTATTTTAATTGTCCTGATAAGACGTAAGCGTAAGAATAACGTCAAGCATAAAGAAATTGTTACTGATGCCAATGCACAAAACATTTATGAAGCAATTCCAATTGGACGAATTAACAGTAATATTTCTGTTAACAACGAACTGTATGGTGATGACACCATACAACCATATGCTGTTTATAAACACTATGACAGGGTGGAATTACTACAGCCATACATAAACGAATAAGCAGCGCAACGTAAAAGACTGGATGAAAATTCGTTAGTTTTATACACTAATGGCGAATCATTTCGATTTTTTTATGTATTATGTACACTCATTCACTTGTTTTACCACACTACAATGAAATTTGGATTAGCTATTGTCATCAAATTGTGATGTCGGCAGCGGCTTATCGCTCAAGTTATTAGATCATGTGCCTGATATACTACTATTCTTGAATTTAGTTACCAGCTTGATATGCAGTATTTGAGGAGGAGTTTCCAAGACTTTTTCCATTTTGTCAACTTGCTTTAGAATTATATTTTATCCTCTTGAAATTTGGCATCAATAAATCTACAGAATAAATGTTTGACTATTTTAGCTATGTCCTATGATACTTTTACGGTATCCGAAAATGCTTTGCTGTGCTCGAAATAAAAAGCCGGTCATCACTGTGGAGGAGAGATTTTTCAAAATATTTTCAGCCAAGTTCGCTGAAAATATTCTAAAAAATCTCTCCTCCACAGTGATGACCGGCTGTAAACAATTACATTGCCTCAGTTACAAATAAGAAAGCCAATTTATAAGTGTCCTTCCTTTATTGGTTGTGTCACACTAGGCAAAAAATGGGCTACGCAGAAAGAAGACATTTAATTGGTTGAATTGTCTCTTTGACTTTCGTAATGAATATATCACCAAGTGTAAATCAACCATATACGAATCTGTACCCCCGGCAAAAACCTCTTCAAAGTCAGAAAAATAACATTAGAAAAATAACATTAGAACAACGTTATTTTACTGACTTTGAACAGGTTTTTGCCGGCTGGTAGGTTGATTTTTACGAGGCCAAAATCTCGCGGCAAAAGCCAAAAGAAGACATTTCATAGAAAGAAATTGACGTCACACCGTGTGTGCCGTCTGTGTATAGTGTCGTAACTGTATAGTATAGGCTAGTTCTGTGATCTTTTTAATTTTTAGACTCTATTTAGTAGTAACTAGTTCACACTATATAACTATAGTGATGCAGTTGAAGGGTTTCTTCTCCATGCGTTGGTCAATTATAGATATTTCCTAATAGTACCAGGGACCAAGTATTACTTGATAGTTAATTAGCCTGTTTTTAATTAAATCATAATTTATGTATTCCATCCATTTTGAGTTCTCAGGAGGAGATGGTGGGATTCACCATATTGTCTGTAACTGGTGTTGTATCGTGTTGTTAAATGTTCTATATGTAGGAGCCCTCTGTATCGACAGTACACATATTTTAAGTTATGTTTCTATCTTTATGACTTAACGTGGTAAATATTCTAAAAACATTCTCCTGTATATATATAAATAACCATGCACTATTTTATTTAATTACTTTATTTCAATATAAACTATGTAATACAGTATAGTAGAAGTAGGGTTGGATGACCATTGTGGATGAGTGCTCTTTTAGCATAGCTTTCAGCTTTAGCCTGCAGCTATGCTGTGTGGCACTCCTTCATGGTGATTGTTTGTTCTTTTTCAAACACTATTTTTCAAGTACTTTTCAGAAAACTCTGTTCTAAAACTATTAATCCCATAACTGTTATTATCTTTATTTCTCACTTTATTTCTATAGGGTCAAAGTTCACATTCCAATGTAATTATTTAATTGTTATTTTATTTAATTTCTATGTAGTTCAAAGTCCACTTATTCCAAGTGGACTAACCTTGCACACTGTAATTATACATATCCAATTGTGATTTGAGAAATCACACTCTCAATTCAGACTATGTTCACACTTATCGGATAGAAATCATTTCGGAATGAATTACACACCAGATAGGCCTTGCGTTCACATTGTTCCTTTACTGAGCGGAATGATTTCGTTTCGCTTGTTGTGGTGAAATGGAATCATTCCAAATAGTTTTCGATTAAATGTCCACACTTGAAACGGAATGTAATCGTTTCCAAATAGTTTCTATCCGATAAGTGTGAACATAGTCTCACAATTGAATACTCCCAAGTATTTGTAAAATAGTATAAATTGTAATGTTTTGTATTTGTGTCAGTCACAGACCTGATGAAGTAAAGAAATTTTACGAAAATTAGTCAATGTGTTATTTTTGAAACTTATAAACACACACATATCATTTTACCGGTTTTATGTACATATATACATATATATGTCATCCGCCCTTGAATAAGACCCTCCATATGTGAATTAGCCTACAGCCATATGTCATTTTGTCAAACCGCTATCGCACTCTAGTAAATATCTTGTTAAGCCATCCACCTTTGAACAAGCTCTCAGACAAATGTGACTTTGTCAAATTATTATTTCACTTTACAACCCCTTACATAAATATTTGAGACAAAGTGAAATTTGTGCAAAAATTCGAAATTTTAAATTAGGCAAAAGTACTTAAATTTCAATTAGCAAGACAAACTGCACGGAAATTTGCCTTTGTACCAAGAGCCCGCGTACTAGGCTGCTAGAAGCAACAAAATTTGTCGAGTTTGTAAAAAGTTCTAAGATCCTAAGCCCTAAGATAACTCTCAGGAGACTTTTAGTGGTCATTTTCAGCACTTGCGTTTTGCCTGTGGTGTGTATTGATTGCTAAAATTCAAAAATGTATCATAATTTACGTGAGGGGTTGTAGCTAGAAAAATATGAAATATTTTACTCGTTGTTTATACAATTCCTTTATAACAGAACGATCCCACGAAGAAAACTATCAGATGCGCTTATTTCCAAACCAGTCAATTTATCTTAAATATAACGATAAGTTCTAGATTATTAGTGATTTGTTTGCAGGGAAGAGTGCTGAAATCAACATTTTTTTATTGTATAGTTCTCAGCAATAAAGTAATCAAAGTTGTCAAAAATGCCCTACCCTGCGGTTTTTTATTAATACATTTTCTCACACGACTGAAATTTCAAAAGTCAATACCTATTACAAACGTTTTCGAAAATAATTTTTTTCTGGTCGTTGCAGGTGTTCCGTGACCACGTCCATTTTTGTAGTCGAAAAGACCTGGTTTTTCATTGTCAAAATTGGTATTATATACGAAATGGCATGTTTTTATAATCAACCTCTTGTTATTTATAAGATCTTCATTAATTTATCATCATTTTCTATTGATTTCAAGGAATTCTATTGTTCTCAAGACAATAGAGTAGAAGGACAATTCTTGAATTTAGTTTGATGAGAACATTATCTGTACCAATTTTTATTCAGAAATTCAAAGTAGTTTAGAAGTTAAGTGGGTAGGGCATTTTTGCTCCTCCCCCCCCCTTCCCCAAGATAAAATATGCTACCCAAAGGAACCCAGATAAAATAGGGTTAACGAGGGAGGAGAATTTGAAAATCTATGAAATCTACCCTCCAGAATTAATGGAAAATAAAATTAATGCAAATGCCACATTTTTAGATCGCTACATCTACACATCAATGATAGGAATATTTTGTACATATCCTGTGTATGTAATGTTTTGTTGAACTGTAATGATATAACTGTGTATATCTATATATTTTTTTACATTTTTCATATAAATGGCTGGTCCATTTATAACTGCAAGAGAACAACCGAATGTATCATGTGCACATATCCGGAAAGTTTTTAAAAATACTGAGTTGGCATCCAGCGCGGAATATCTTTGTCACAACAACAACTTGGGTTTTCAACAGAGTTTTCAGAAAACTCTGACAGAACTTAGCAAACTCTCATTTGCAAATCTATTTTGTAAATTTTTGGAGGGTGGAGAGTGTCTTTAAAAAGGAAGGGAAAGCTGACTCTTGGCCAACACCTGATCCCAGACACAAAGAGACTCTTTCTATAAGGGTATACTAGTTATCCAGAGATAGTCTCTCACATGTTCCACCGCGGACTGATTTTATATTGATCGACCGGATCTAATTTGAATATTCTTCTTCTTCACAATTTTAGACATTACAATTGGAAAACGAGTCTTGTGGATAACAACACAGGACGAGAAATTCAGAAAAACAAGCAAAATTTTAGTCAGCGTTAGTGGTAGTCTTTGAAGATTAGGTCTTTGACCATTAATTGTTTATTGTCTTATTATTACTGTTATTATTATTAAAACTCTTGTCTTGTATGTCTTAATGTAGTTAAGCAAAGCTTAGCATGGAATGAAGGTATGTTGGTAATGCGAGAGCTTATCAGCAGGCTTTATCGTATTGGCTTTAAATGCAAGATTGTATCGGTTTACTAAGCTGAGAGTCTGCAATTCGAATAAACCATGTTTCATTTGACGTCGGCATGCTCTACTCCTCCGATACTACCGGATCGTTTTGGCTGAAATATAATAGGTTCGTTCAAACACTTGGTTCAAGTTAGAGCTTTGCCTTGCTCTATCGCCTCGCGTGTTCATGAACTTTTTTTTAGGGTTTTCGGCCTGCAAAAATAGAACCGCTTTATGACTTTGACTGAAAATCAGTATTCTAAACCGAAATCACCTGGAGAACAGAATGATACATTTTTTAAAAATAATTATTCGCCTCGTACATTTTAAGGCATTTTGGAGGGATTTCCACCCAATTAAAAGTAGAAGTGCTTTACATTTTCTGCTCAAATAAGGTATTGTAAACTAAAATCAACAGAAGAATGAAATAATATAACAATTTTTACAAAGATTTACCTCTTATTAGCCTCTTACAACCTTCCGATCAATAAAAACAGAACAGTTTTACATTTCCTTCCAAAATTTGGTGTTCTAAACCAAACTTACCTGGGCCAAGAAACGATACAATAATTTTAAGAAAAATTAGCTTCACTTATTAGCATCTCTCATTGTTTTGCTTTTTTGAAGGTTTTCGACCAATAAAAATAGACCGTTCCATATCTACAGCTGAAAATCAGTACTGACCATTGAAATCATATAGAAAACGGAATGGTATAGAATATTTTTCAAAAAAGCTGCGTCAATTATTTGCCTCGCCAACTATTATTTTTTTTTAATTTATTTTGCGGATTATGGTTGATAAAAATAGAACTGATTTGCCTACTTGGCTGAGATTTGGTATGTTAATCTGAACTCACCTGTGATAGAATTGTGCGAATTGTTTTAACAATTCCTCATCCATAAGTTTTACTCATTTGTAGGAACTGTCAGGGTTTTAAAAATAGAACCACAAAACTTTATATAGATTATGAGATAAAATGTAGTAATTGTAAAACATTAGTGATTGCAATTTGTAAAAAACAGGTTTATTCATTACATAATCGCGGATCATTCCTTTAAAAAATTCTGATTACCTTGACATTAAATATATTATTGATGTCCGCAATTTTTGTGACGTCGTTTTGACATTGTTACGACGTCGTGTGCCCACTGGATAGTTAGTGGTAATTTAATATTGAGATAAAATCAAATTCGACATCATGTGATATCAAATTCGACGTCCTATATCGTACTATAATATCTCATTAAATGCCAATATTATAAACGATGTGCGATTTTGTATTAGATATTGCATATGATTCTTCCAACGTATGGTCTTTTGATATCGAATTCCATATGACGATATTCAATATGATGTCAAATGATTTTTAAAAAAGGTATACACATTATTGTTTTTTTTATAAGCATCAGTATATTTTGACTGAGGCTGCGTGATGCTTAATTTAAATCCTCTGTAATTCCCTTTATTTATATGGGTACCCTCCTCCCTCATAAATAAGCATATCTAAATCAACGTTTTAGGACATGGCCTTTTACTTTACGCATTTGTTTTTTTGCAAAACTTTGTATTTTCTGAAATCTTAAAGATAAGATTTTACAATTGTCCAACTTCAGCCTGGTGATGTTTATAAAGGTAATGCTTGTAATAAAACGTACAATAATAAACTGGCCATAGATATCACTACATTAAAAATAGAAATGTTTAAACAAAAAGGCACCCTCACTATTGGATAGCTATTCATGTTGTTGTGGGGTTGTCATTCATCCCTTGTAAAAATTTAAGAAAATCTACTGAAGATTAGACTGTGTTCACCGAGTTAATGACTTATAGTTACAATTCAGTGCAATAATACTACTAATAATAATAACTCTATTATATATGGACTTTCTCATGTACGTTGAATATATAGGGGGGGGGGGCAAATCTGCAAATTTGACAAGTACATTTTACCGTTACTTAAAAAAATCAAAATGCATACCTGTGGATGAGAGCTCTCACGAAATTACCTAAATTATGTCATATTTATGCATAAATACCTCATATGACATGGAATGACATCGAAAATATGCTATACACCCCTCTGGAGGAGATTACTGAGAGCACACCTTCTGCATAATATTTTTAACTGTCATTAGACCAAAATCCAAAATGTTCCTAATAAAAATTTATATAAAGTCACAAAAGGAGAAGTTCGTTCGATTTGTTGTTCAAGACATATGGTAATGAGTTCAACTCTTTCATATATAATAGGGATAATAGACCTATTCACAAATACATAAAAACGAGGCGTTGGCTGCTCAAAGTACAACTTGATGAAATGCAATAACTTCTTTTTTGCGCACTGCAGTGCACAAAAAGGAAGTCATCATGTTGCAGCAGGTTCTACTTTGAGCAGCCAACACCTCGTTTTCATGTACTTGTGAATAGGTCTACAAATGTTTACAAATGGCACTTTATTCGAAAATTAAACTCTAATAATTAGAATAAAAACATTAAAATATTGTAGTAAACAACTATATGTTTAAAATATTAAAAGAAAGGTGTGAAAGGCAACCTCGTTCCCAGGGCTTCTTGCCTTTTCGAAACACTTCCGTGTTTCGAAAAGGCAAGAAGCCCTGGGAACGAGGTTGCTAAAATGGACAAAATTCAACAAAAGTGAATCCGTACGGAAAGTGTTAGGTCAATGAGCTTGTAATGGATTGGTTTCTTCGGTACAAGATTGCAAGATCATTGGCTTGACCATTGCAAGATCATTGGCTTGGCACTCTTCTATATAGAATTTATTTTCTGTGGACTATGCTAAATGTTGATTATTCTGAAGATGAGTTCTACCAGCGAAATATCCGAAAGCTTGAAAATAGGTGTTTTAAGGGGGTGTACTGGCTGGGAATTAGACCTGTTCATACCAACCAGGAAACAAGGTACGGCTGGAGATTTGACCTGTTCTTGCGCTATTATTCCCTCCTGGCTGGGAAAATGAAGCTGTTCTGAGCTGCCATCTTGTCGACTGGATAATCGATGTGTTTTTGAGAAACTCTGACAAAAAAAAATGAACTGTTCTGAGATGACATCTAGATTGGGAAAATATGGCACCAAATAAAAGTTCTCCAGCTGGAAATATGATCTGTTTTAGGATGGGCATTCCTATGGTTAGGTGGGTAAAAGAGGTGTTCTTACGAGAAAAAACTGTACCATTTTAAGGAAGTCCTGGAAATATTAACTGTTCTTTATATACTAGATTCTTGTTCAGCTGGGAAAACAATCTGTTCTGAAATGCACGCGTTATACTGATAATAATCCCGAAATCAACGTCAGCTAGAGAATAAGAACACCTATTTCACAGAACACCCCCTGTGGCTACTTCTGAATGTCTTCTTTCAGCTTTTTGCAGCGTATTTTCGACTCGTCTAATTGATAGTTTGATAGTGTGATTGATGATGATAGTTGACAAGTTTAGTTATTAATATTGTTATTATTAATGACGTCGTTAATTGATGATGATAGTTAACCTTAATTATACTGCCACTCTCTTTCACAGAGGCTTTTACGGCAGGGAGAATTTTAAAGCGAGCGCTTTCTCGTTTTTCCGAATTTTTTTTCTTTTGTTTTGTTCCTCGTACATAGTTTTTACGCTCTCGCTTGCCTTTCTAAGCCTCTGCGAAGGAAAGTGTTAAACCGCCCAATTCATTCCTACTTGCTACTTTGATCTAGGTCTCAATTAACGAATTGGCCAACCTCGTTCCCAAGGCTTCTTCTCTCTACGTTTAAATCGGAAGAAAATGAGAGAAAGAAATTTTTTGCCGCTCTTCCGTGTTTCGAAAAGGCAAGAAGCCCTGGAAACGAGGTTGCGAATTGGCGTAATATCTTGTCGTTTTATCTTTAAATCGTCGAAATCGTGTATAAAAAAAGAAGAAAAAACTAAAAAACATACTACTCACCTCCGCAGAGATTAGGCGCCTGGAAAGGCGAAAAGAAGGGGACGAGAGCAGCACTGTTGTCAAATTTTATTTTTTTATTTTTGAGCACTCCACCGCTGATGTTTTTTTCCGGCGCGCGTAAGGTTCTGCGGAGGAGAGTGCTAACATATCGCTACAGATTTGTACAGACACAAAAGCTTTCGGACGTTCGAGGAGTTACTTTTAACAATGAATTGTTCTGTAAAATACGCCTTCTGTGTCACATGGGATTGTTTTGATTCTGACCTATAATGGCTGCTCTTGTATTAAAAATATAATAATAAGAAATGTGACCTGCGGACCTCTGCGGTGTGTAACAATTTGTCACGCCTACTTGACCTTGTTATTAGTTGACAGGATTCTTTGCATTTACGTGCAAATGAAAGCAGTTGTTATTTTTTGATGACTGACAACAACCTAGATACAGAGGAGGTGGGGCAGGATCTATACGTAAAGACATTACCAACACAAAAAGAAATGGCCGATGATAAATCAGGTCTATTAACTAGCATGGAGATGGCTGAGAAAAAGAAAGCTGAGACATGTAAAAGTTTATATCTTGATGATGGGGCACGAAGAGTAGATTATGTCCTAGCCTTTGAGGTTGATGATGACGACGAAGATAAAGACAAAAAGGAAGAATATAGACAGACGTACTTAAATAATTTGCAGGAAAAAGGTTTAGTGCTTGAGAAAGCTGATGTCTCAAAAAAGACCGAGGTACATACTTTTAATACTCTCTACTTGTTTGAATTTTGATTTTGTGTGAAAAGGTAACTGTTTATAGATGGGTTTTACTTTTTGACAAGCAGATTTTTAATGTGCTCTCTGTGACAAATGGAAAAGGTTCATACTAAATTATTTACCAATGATGACCTATAGCTATGTGTAGGAACATCGGTGATTCTAGGGTGTGAATGCACAAAAGCAGCCACGAGGGAGGTGTTCTGTGAAATATGTGTTGTTATTCTCCTAGCTGACGTCCATTTTGGGATTATTATTAGTACAACGTGAAAAACAGATTATTTTCCCAGCTTAACAAGAATCTAGTATAAAGAACAGTTACTATTTCCAGCTACGTAAGACTTCCCTAAAACTGTATAGTTTTTTCTCGTAAGAACACCTCATTTCCCCAGCTAACCACAAGAATCTCCATCCTAGAACAGATTTATTTCCAGTTGGAGAAAGACGGCATCTCAAGCAGCTCATTTTCTCAGCCAGGAGGGGAATAATAGCACAAGAACAGGTCAAATCTCCAGTTGTACCTTGTTTTCTGGAATGTAAGAACAGGTCTTTAAGTCCCAGCCAGTACACTACCTTTAAACTACAATTTTCAAGAACACTTCTGTTGGCTGCTTTCGAATGCACACATGCCATTAAAGTGGTTGCTGTTTGCCCACAAAAGAATAATGCACATATAAAGAACTGAGTACTGTATTGCATTGTGAAGGCTAACTATGCATGCTACAGTATATGCGATATGCACAATACAAAGAAAGCATTATATTTTCATGATGTTATTAAATGGATGTCTTTTAGGGATTTTCAAATAAGAAAAATCTATTTTGTGTGGTAGCAAGTTGAACTTGTTTACAAGCTCTTACTTAAATGATTATATTACCCAGTCGGCAAAAAATCTGTTCAGAGTTAGCAAAATAACATTAGAAAATGTTCTTTGAATGTTCTAATTTTATTTTGCTAACTTTAAACAGGTTTTTGTTCACTGGGTATCGTCAATTTATAAGCCATGTGATTTGAAATGAGTGTCCAATGTTTGCATAGATAAAAATATTGTGCAACCTACATTGGACATTTCTATATCCCAATAGTAGACATGTTGGAACTATTATAATTGGAGAGGTGTTCACCTATTGGTAGAGGATTGAACTATAACTGGGAGATTGGTGGGACCCAAGTGTAATGCCTGTATATATAGGTTTAAGATAAGATAAAAAACAAGGTCCAGCAAAAATATAGATTCTTTTAAAGAAAAATTATTGTTCTATTTCATTATTCCTTATTTATTAATTTTAAAGGTTACCAATTCAGCAAAAACGAGTTCATCTGATTTTGATAAACATAAGAAGTTATCCCATCTTTCTTAGTTTTTGAGATATTGCAAAAAACACTTTTGCTTTACTTCAAAAATTCCCACCTTAGTCCGCCATTATTCATATTTCGAACCAGAATTTAATTCCGATAATAGTAATAATAATAATAAAAATGACATTACGACAACAGCGAGTGGAAAGCTCTAGGGGAGAGACCGCGATAAATCATACCCAAACGGTTTTTTTCTCATTCATGTACTCTCACACTTTGCCTTCCACGATTTGATATGCTATGGAAAAAGAAAATATATTTCTCCTCCCTACAAGAGTGTTGTGAATCATCTTGCTTACTCCTTGTGATGTCATATCGGGGATAAAAATCTGGATTGTTGTTTTGTGTTGTTGACATGGAGATAAATATTTTATTTGGGGAAAAAACAATGAAGGTGTCAGAGGAAACAGTTAAATGATTTTTTCACACTTACGGTGGGAAATATATGAACTGAATACTTTTTCTTACATCATTTTTCATACCGCTCAGTATCAAATCAACTTGTATTAGAATGAGCTTTTATGCGTTAACTTTTATAAAAAAAATATATTACTGCATGTAAATAAAAACATAGTATATTCAAATAATATAATATATCAGGGCCGATTTGGCTGAAAATATTCTCTCCTTTACAGTGATGACCATCTGTTATTTTAAGCCTTGATATATATGTGTTATAGTTTATGTGCATGTCTTATGTATATACATATGTATATTCATAAGTATATACATATACATATGAAATTTCACTGCTCTTCACAGTGATTTGATGTAATTCTGTCTTGGTAAAGGTGTTCCAATTGTTTATTTGACCTGAAACTTTCTCATCTTTAATAAGGACATGAAGTCCTAATGGCATGTAAAATTTGGGTGTTTATCCTTGATATAAAATTTCACTACTTATTTCCACAGTGACCTGGCATAATTTTACCTTTGAAAAAGGTGTTCCAATTATTTATTTGACCTGCAACTGTACCGTCTTAAAGACAGAAAGAAGTTTCTTATAAAAAGTAGTGTATAGCCAAAATTACAAACTAATTTTGTAGGTTTTGAATTTGCAATATGAGTTTACACATCAATTTCACGTAACTCTCAAGAAAGACCTGTCCATACGAAAAATTGTCATGTTAACATTGTTGCATGAATATCGTGTTATATTATATCAGATGGTTTAAATATGTGGTAAATATAATTTAAAAGTATCAGGAATTTTATACTGTATATAAAATAAAATGATTTCATAACAATAATATTTTGTAAATATAACCAAGAAATACAATATACTGTAATGTTATACTGAGATTTAACGATACTGAATGGGTAAATTTACGATGTTCTCTTAAATTATCGAAAACAGACCTCCTGCTTAGAATTTATTCTTCTTTCTAACCTAATAATTTTCTAGATATAATAATTGTTTATAAAGGGGGAAATTAAAGGAAAACTAGGAAAGGGTAGAAATCTTGCTTGAAACATGTTTTCAAATCTTAACAATAAATCAAAATTCTATAGATTGATCTTTTATTGTACTTGCTTATAAATATGTATTGTTTATAAAATTTAAATCTTGTAAACAAATGTATATATACGTCATAACTTTTGATTGAAAAATATAATGAATGAAACATATTTTTATAAAAACAGTAGCTCCTGTTCACTTTTCTAACTGAAGGGTGTGCTT
>JAULBZ010001039.1:0-24601 GCA_032360805.1 Neoturris breviconis | reverse complement strand
ATTAGGTAATAAAACAGCAAATGATGCAAGATAGGAATTCCAGTTGTTCAGTATTGGCGTTTTTACTTTTAAATCGTAACCTTCTGAGAACATAGGTACATATTTTATTGGTTTGATTTTATAATCAAATACATGAAAATAATTAATAACGAAACAAACTGTTATTATAGATATTACCGAAAATGATAACCAGCGTTTCATGTCCAAATGTATAAACCAACTCGGTATTCTTTGTATATATGGTATAGGAATAATAACAGGAATTAAAATGAAATGTTGTTCTTCGAAACCACTTCTTAATTTGATCATCAAGTTTGTAATTCTACTACTTTTTTGCTAAAAATATATACGAGAAAATTTGTCAATCTTGTCCCTAGAGATTTGTCTCTTTACGATACGTCAAGAGAGAATAAGTCCTATGGACGAAGTTGAAAGTTAGTAATGGACGACAGTTTTGTTACATACATTTTGCCTCCCAAGTGGGTTGTATCGATGTGGACAAAAATTTATTTAAAGTTCTCGGTAAAAACGAAGAAAGTCATCAACGTTATCCTAGCGTATTTACTGCGGACTTTGATGAACAAATTTTTGTATTACGACGTCAAAACGACTTCATTTCGGCGTTGATTAGACGCCGTGTGCGACGGTCTTAACGCGGATCTCCGCTAGGCGAATTCTAATTGAAGCCATTACATTTGTTGAAAGCGACGTCACCTGGCAGGTAATGTCAATTTCAATGCGCCTAGCGGAGAGAGAGGATGTAACGTAAATTTCATACGAAGGTCTTGTAGTAACACGAACTATCAGTAATAAAAAGGTCTCTGTTTATATTTCTGAAAATACTAATTGCGATTCATTCAACAGGGAGTGTTACTTTACTTTGATATAAATAGGTTTAGTACTTTTGTGTATTCTTAAATTTTGCGAGTGTTTAAATAGATTGTTTTGTTGATTGATCTAAGTAGCACAAATAGTAGATTCTTTCATGTTAACTCATCAAAATAAAAGTTTCATGCAGGCATTGTTGATTATTCAAATAAAAGGTTTATTAACAACCAAAAAGTAATTAATTTAACAATCATGATCCCTACTGCATATAGTTACCTGAAACAAACAATCATGATCCCTACTGTATATAGTTACCTGAAACAAACAATCATGATCCCTACTGTATATATTTACCTGAAACAAAGTAAGTTAACAATCATGATCCCTACTGTATATAGTTACCTGAAACAAAGTAAGGATCTTTTACTGCCACTTTCCAGCAATACTATGTTTTTGTCTGACACAGTAGTCGAACAGTCGCAAACAGACAAAGTATGTAGCTAGCTAACATTACTGGTGATAAATATATGAGATAAACTGAAATTCGTGCAAAAATTTAAAATTTCAACTTAGGCAAACAAAAGGCATTATACAATTTATTCCAAGAGCAATGTCTCAATAAATTCTTGGCTAAATTTTTCGATAAACGTCTCAATAGATTTCTCAATACATTTCTCGATAAATGTCACAAATGGGTAAGGGTTATTGATAGGTTCTAGCGTCTTTACTGCGGATTTTGAACAAGTTTTTGCCCACTAAGAATATTCGTGTTATGTAATAATAAGTAGCTCCAGCGCAGTGGGCAAAAACTTGTTCAAAGTCCGGAATGATGACGCTAGAAGAACGTCTTCGACGTTGTCGTCTTTACTGCTGACTTTAAACAAGGTTTTGCCCATTAGGAGTGGGATCACGACATCGGACTATCAAAACAGCGTCATTTTAATGAAGTTTCGACATTGATCTGATATCGCGTACGCACTGACATTTCCAGTAGGCACACGACGTCGAAACAACGTCAAAACGACGTCGAAACGACGTTGTGTGCCTGCAGGATTCCATTCACCGACCCAGTGGACAAAAACCTTTTCACAGTCCTCAGTAAAGACGCTAAAACGACGTTGAAATCGTTGTTCTAGCGTCTTTACTGCGGAAACAAGTTTTTGCCACTCGGTTTTAGAATTAAATAACTAAAAAAAGTAACATGACTCAAAGACAAGACCTTAACACGATGTGGAATAGTAAATGGAAAGCTGGTCAAACTCGTTGGCAAATGTCCGATGTTCATGCATACTTAAAAGAATATTTTCATATGTTTACAGAAGGGAATATTAGTGGCAAGCGTATTCTTGTTCCATTGTGTGGTGCCACACCTGATATGGCATGGTTTTATGAACAAGGTTTGACAGTAGTTGGTATTGAACTCAGTGATCTTGCTATTAAAAAGTTCTTTGAAGATAACAATCTTAGTTTTACTGTTAAAGAAAGTTCATCTCCTCTTACTTGTAATATGTATATACATGATGAACGTCTGAAATTATTTCAAGGTGACTTGTTTGATCTTGACGTGGAAAGCCTTGGTGGATGTTTTGATTATTGGTGGGATAGAGGAAGCTTAGGTGCAATGATGGCTGGCGAACAGCAATATTACGTGGAAAAAATAAGTTCATTCATGTCACCAAATGCACGTTGCTTGATGGAACTTGTTGAGTACGATCCTTCTATTAAAAGTGGTCCACCAGAAAGCATTTCTCATGGACAGTTAACTAATTTATTTGGTAATCAGTTTCAGATTGAAGAATTAAAACGTGTTACGGAGGACGAGTTGCCCGAACATCATTCAAAAATTGGATTAAATTCTCTGCGTGTCAATTACCTGCTTACAAGAAAGTAATGTACACTAGATGAAAAATTCGCCGCGATAGCCAAAAGAAGACATTCATGGACGTCACATCATGTGCCTTTTGGCTTTCGTGGCAAATTTTTCCCCTCGTGAAAATCAACCTTTAAAGTACAGAGCGTTGTTCAAAATGAGATTGAATGATCACAGTGGAGGAGAAAAAGCACTCCTCCACTGTGATTATTCACTCTTATTTTGACCACTGGTTGAGTTTGCTCATTTTTATACACATCCCGACATGTCAGCATTTTTATACACATCCCGACATATCAGCATATCACGTTTACATTATATTATTATCGAGGAAGGCGTTTGTGCTTAAAATGGAGCAGCATTTAATTTTAGATTATTATTATTATTATTGTTTATTTTTTTTTAGAAGAGGTGGGCCTTTTATACGGAAAGATTTATAGTAGTAGGGTTGATTTCCAGTAGGCGAAAATAAAATACAATAGTGTGACGTCAATTTTGACCAATGTAATATCTTATTTTGTCTTTCGCAACAAATTTTGCGCCTCGTGGAAATCAATATGACAATCATAGTATATATGTTATAAATTTAAAAATTATTTTACAGAGGTTTTAACCTTTGCTTTGTCTGTTTCTACATATAACCCAGTGGGCAAAAACTTGTTCAAAGTCAACAGTAAAGACGCTAGAACAACGCCCTAGCGTCTGTTGCACAACTTGAACAAGTCATCTGGGAAATTGTTTATTTTGATACAAAGTTATTGTGCGCAGTATTGGCTCAGTGGTTAAGCGGTGACACTTGTGATCTCAAGGGAACCGGTTCAATACCACATTCCGGTGAAAATTTCGAGCCGCTTTCTTGGAAGTACCGCTGCCTACCTGTTCCCCTGTATAGTGGTTCCGGCCATGTTTCGGGGTCAATAGGGTAGGTTGAGAGTTGTATCACCCGTCACGTGACTGATTAAGATTTGGAGCGGGTAAAAAAGTACTTTCTCTCCTAGTAGTGGCCCCAGCCTTAAGAGAGGGAATGATATAAAAAGTGAGTGACTGAAATCACTCACCATGCGCAATTCCAATCTCCCAGTGGACAAAATTACACACAAATAGGAAAAAAAGCACCTTCCCTTGCATTTGCCACTTTAAATGAGTGTTTTACCACTTTAAAGGAGGGTAATCGTTTTTCGTAGGTAGCCATACGCGAATACTAATATGTACACGCATTTCGTAAATGCGCGAAAAGTGTTTTTTTCTCGTGCGAAAATTAGTACGTATAATATCCAAATGATCCAAAGATCACATTCCAATCAAAAAATTGCTTCTGACAAGCTCCTGCACACGAACCTTTATTTTGAGTCATAGTGGCCCACACTATAAGGTAGTACATTAAAGCAAAAAAAAAAAATCACATAATTCTGTATTTGTTAAAAATATAAAGAAATATAAAGTAAAATTTATACTATTCGCGAATCATCGGGAGGTTTTTTAAATGGGGACTCGCGGAAAGTTATCCTCCTGATTTTTGTTGTTTTAAGATTATTTGCAAAAATTTATCCTCGCAAAATTCGGTTTTTAATAAAAACGCGAGAAAGCTACTCCTGCGCAAAATCCTGCGCGAAGATTTCTTCCGTTAAAGTAATCAATGTTAACTGTAGATAAGTGACATTTTGAGCGTTGCTTTAGACTGAAGCTATGTTCAAAAATCCCTTCTCTCCATTGATTAATTTCTTTTGTTGCGACCACGGAGGTTTGTGTAAATCATTTGAATAAAACCCAAACAGGTTCCAAAAATTTTCACTATAGGTTTCTTATAGCAAAAGAAAGAGGTGTGTATGTCAATTGTCCTCTTTAATGATCGTATATTTGCAAGCTCAGATCGAAAACACAACATTCATCTAGTTTTTTCCAGAGGGGGGTGTTAAAAAGAGGGGACATCTTGAAAAATAGAGTACTACTCAGAAAAATATCTGAAAAGCATAAACGTAAGGAGTAGGTTGACTCGATGATATCATTTGGTATGATGTTTAGGTGAATGTGATCAAAACCGCATAGAATTCAAATTCTCAAAGAAATTTTCCACTTTTGAAAAAAAAAACATTTTCACAAATACTCGGTCCTTAATTGACGAAACCGAAAATAAAATTGGCCAACGGTCTTGTAATATTGCCTGGAATGCAATAACCAAATTTCGATATAGTACCACACACCTTTAGGCCGAAAACCCAATTTGAACCCTTTTTGTCCACTCGAAACCGTAGACAAAATCTTTTTTGCAAATGCTTCTAAAGTATTACCTCTACTGGTACCAATTTCAAGATAGTAGCACTACGGGAAAATGGTCAAATAAAAAATATGGGATGTCGCTGCGACAGCGCTACAATCAAGGTCATAAATTATGATAAAACTTGCGAATTTTAAAGGGCAATATACACCACAAGTAAAACAAAAGTGCAGAAAACAACCATGAAAAGTCCCTAGAGATTTGTCGGGTAGACTTAGGGCTTAAGATCGTAGGTCTTTTTACAAATTTGACAAATTCTGTTGATTCAAGCAGCCTAGTACCCAGGCTCTTTGAACAAATTCGAACTTTCCTTCCGATCACCTCTTGCTAGTAAAAATTTAAGGCTTTTTGTCAAAGTTAAAATTCCGAATTTTTGCACGATTTTCCCTTTTTAACCAAATATACATGACCACGATTGTAGTAACAGCCTATCCAAACTTAGTTAGGTGGGCTAAATATCAAGGAAGAAGCTTCCCAACATAATGGATGCCATGGTCAAAGTCTTATATAATTATTGAACCGTTGCGTCAATAAGCACGACGTCGTTTTGACGCTGCTACGATGTTGTTACGACATCGTGTGCCGACAGGGACATGATGTGTGGACTTATATTAAGACTACTTTAACGGGATAAATTTTCGCGAGAGAAACTTTCGCGAATTTTAGGCAAATTCGCAAAAATTTATCTCACAAAAAACGCAAAATTTGTCATTCGCGAAATTTTTCAACCGCACGATATATTTTATGACGCTCACGCTACTGACATTTAAATTCATGATATGAA
The DNA here is from genome assembly GCA_032360805.1 of Neoturris breviconis. NCBI lineage: Eukaryota > Metazoa > Cnidaria > Hydrozoa > Anthoathecata > Pandeidae > Neoturris > Neoturris breviconis. Next base: position 18,844 of record JAULBZ010001039.1, on the reverse strand, counting down.
CTTGGGAAAAAAATTGAAATAATGCAAAAAAAAAATTTCAGTATAGAACCTAGCCATGTTTTCAACATAAACTGCTTAAAAATTACTAAAACCTTTCCGATTCGCGAAAATTTATCCACGCAAAATTTTTTAAATTGCTTATTCGCAAAAGTTTACCCACCATAAAACATTTCGCGATTTTTTCCCTCGCGAAAGTTTCTCCGGTTAAAGTACACACGACTCCACATTATTTTACAAGCAAATAGAACATTTCAATTTAGCAAACAATTTCCTCATCTCTTATTAAACAAGCACAAAATTCCGACAAAAACGGTCTTTAAAGCCAAATGTCCCTAGTGTACTAGCACAGAATGGATTATCCACTACCATACTAAAAAAAAGTTTTAGAATATGATGGGTTAGTAAAAGAATATAACAAATGTCAAAAAGGTTAAAATCGTACGACAACATGACAAAGATATTCTAGCTCAACTTGAAGTAAAATTAAACCTTCTATGATCACCGATTATAAGAAAAACTAAAACGTCTTGAGTAAGGTTCTATAGCTACCATTCAGCCAAACCATTAATCTAGATTAATCAAACCGTTAATACCATGCGCTTTTCGGATAAATTGGATTTAATCCAAGTAAACCAGCGCTAGGCCAGGATTATTTTGTTTAGATTAAAAACAACAACAACTACACCAGTCGCGGTCCAAAAACTAAAATAGTTGCCAATGTACTCATTTACTTTGAATTAGTCTAGCTTTAGACTCTCGGTAGGCAACTCGGAGAAGAGAGAATGGGAGAGGTGCCGTATATTCCGATTTTGCCCAATTCTGGTTTTATCTTCCGATTTACTTTGATTAGCCTACTTAGACTGTCTATTCTCTAGTCTACCTTAAATGAAATAACAGAGTTTGAAGTAGTGCCTCTACAAGTTGTGTGATCATAGCACGACAACAATAGCTATTAGTAATGGCTGCCTATCTGTGTTTTACAATAAAACTGGATAGGTCGGAGTCAGGATTTGTCACACCGGATTTTGGACGATTTGTTTTTGTTGAATATTATAGACCCTAAGTAAATTCCTTTTCAAGTTTTATTTTATATATGTACAACAACCTTCAGAATATCTGTACCTAAATTTAGTGAACACCATTTCTGTTTCTAGTGAAAAAGTATTATAGACGCTGTAGACTTTCTTCGGTACAAAGAATGTGATCCATTGTTACAACCCCTCACGTAAATATTTGAGACAAGGTGAAATTTGTGCAAAAATTCCGAATTTTAAATTAGGCAAAAAGACTTAAATTTCGATTAGCAAGACGAACTGCACGAAAATTCACTTTTGTGCAAAGAGCCTAGGTCCTAGGCTGCTAGAAGCAACAAAATTTGTCGAGTTTGTAAAAAGTCCTAAGATCCTAAACTCTTAAGTCTTACATCTACTAGGATAAACCTCTGAGATAAACCTCAAGGGACGTCAAGTGGTCATTTTCAGCACTTGCGTTTTGCTTATGGTGTGTATTGCTTGCTAAAACAACCTCGCTAAAATTCAAAAACGTCTCAAAAATAATAAAATATTTTTTCTTCAAAAACCACTTTGCTATAGCTCGTTAGAAAGCTTATGAGCTAAGGATTCAACTTTACTAAAAGACGATACGCTTATTTTTTCTAGTTTTCTAGATATCGGGGATTTAAAATTATGAGGTAATCAAATTTCCAGGGATTTAATTTTTTGAAAACATAAAAGAAACAATTTCAAGTTAATAATGATCTAAAATTGGGATGTTAGAGCATAATTTTGCTTCACAATTTGTCTGTACTTCAAAGCGCCGCTCTTCCGTGTTTCAAAAATGCAAGAAGCCCTGGGAACGAGGTTGGTCTGTACTTCATACATATATTTAGGCGTAAGTCTCAAAATTATCCCCCGAAATATAAAAAAAATCTACTTTCCGTGATTTTTATATGCTGAAAACAATTGGGTAGCATACCAATCCAATTCCCGAAATGACTGTGACTTAGGTTTATTAGTTCATGCATAACCAGAAACTATGGTTATAATATGGTTTACGGATTCATAGCATGATGTAGATTTATTCGCTATGTCGTCATCACAAGGCTGCCCTTAACGCTACTTAGGATGTCATAACCTGATGAGTAACCAAGGTAACCAAGTGTCATTGAATGATCTCGATTAAATAAGCGCAAAAATGTTTACTTCTATATAGAAATCTAAAATAGAATTATGGATTTGGTACCATTTTTTTTTTGGCAAAGTCCTTAGAAAATATTAGTATAGCTTGAAGGATAATATTTATTGGGGATTTCATGCAAACAAAGAGAACACATTTTTATACGATATTTAATAAATTTAAAATCAAAATCAAAGCGAAAAAACTTTTAAAATAAGTACATTCACCATTCAAGCAGCAAATCACTTGTTAAGAAAAAGTGCGAGAAAGAAACAATCTCCAAATGGATATTTAGAGTACTAACCTAGCCGGGAACGTTGCTCTAACGTTATTTTGCTGACTTTGAACAGGTTTTTGCCGGCTGGGAAACGTTGGTTTCCACTAGGCGAAAAATCTCGTACGAAAGCCAAAATACATTCCATTGGTAGAAATTGACGTCACGTGTTGTGACATGCAATTGTTTAGTTTCTTCGTACAGAGCTACAGTAAAACACTCCTCCACAGTGATTATTTGCTATTTCAAGCACTGACTTGAAAAGGTGAAAAATTGAAAAGGATACTATGAATGCTACAAGCCTTAATATATCTGCCGGACATCATCTGTGGGGACGAGTTTTTTGGGTATAGTCTTTGGTCTTGAATCTGAAAACTATACTAAAAACACTCCTCCACATACGATGTCCAGCCGTTACATTTAAGCTTGTACTATAAAACCAAGTTTAAAACAAAACTTACAGATGCAATAAATACGTGTATAGTATTCGCAAATGAGAGTATGATATAAGCAATTGCGAACTCTCCACCACAGATACTAGTTGCGCTTATTTTGTCCCTGCCATCACGCAACATTCATAACGACGTCGCTTTGACATCCTTATGACGTTCATGATGGGTTACCACTGGGGTAGGATCAGAAAATAACAAGAATGGTGTGAAAGTATGCACGCAGATTACCTGTGGAGGAGTGTTTTTGAGGAAAGTTTTCAAAAACACCCTTCTACAGGTAAAATGGACAGTTTAATTCCAGGCTTGCTGTATGATTAAGAGTTAATCATAATTCAAGTTAATAAGTACAAAAACCATATGTGGAGAAGAGAACCAGTTGCCGGTTATGTGACAGAGAACCCTTCACTATACAATTATTCAAATCCCCGATTATTTTAGTAGCGGTGGTTACTATAGTCTGGAAATTTCAAGATTTAATAATATTAAAAGATAACCCAACGCTATTTCAGTGTGGACGCCACGTGTAATCATGTTTTAAAGGTTGATTTCCATTAGGCGGAAAATTTCGCGCGTAATCGTGTAATGACAATCTCCGTCAACAAACTATCTTCTTTTGGCTTTCGCGTGGAACTTTCTGCCTAATGGAAATCAGCCTTAACACCCTTGATTATACGTCGCATGCCGACAAGATAAAGACCGATTTCCACTTCTCATGTTGCTTGCGGCGCGGTTAAACTAGCAGGCAAACGAATAACGCGTCAGCTAATTAAATTACCGGATTTACGTATTCGCTAGCGACTGTGAGCAGTTCCCGCGACCGACTTGAGAAGTGGAAACCAACCTCCTTAAGAAGATATACTTTGTACAGTTGCTATTAAAATACATTAATCTATATATAAATATAAAAATCATAAAACAAGCCTCAAGTCCATATTTACTAAATATCACTTGTTAATACTTAATATGTCCATCCCTCTACATTCGAAATCTATTTGGGGTTCTCTCAGTCATCGTTTTATTTACAGGCTTTCTTGGATTTGATTTTGTGCTACTTGTAGATGAGATATTTGTAAAATTGAATACATTTGGAGTTCTTTCGTTAGTTGGCTTACATAAGAAACTGCTGCGACTATATGGACCTTCTGCAACAGCATCCTAAAGAGAAGATTGAAGTCAACGTCATTAAGTGTGAAATCCTGTCAAATAGCCCCTTGTATGTGAAACAGGGATTGCAGGGCCCGCGGTCGTTCACACTGTGAAGCAATTTTACTTTTAATACCCGAAATCGGCGAAAAAATTGGAAAAGGTGTAATTATGCGGTAATAATTAGTGAAATTTAATATGACAATAGGAAACAGCATGCGAGCATACAAACGAGCCAGAGCAGACATGTGTTTAATATCATAACATTTCTAGCAAAACGCGAGTTTATGGAATAAATTTAGAATAAAACTTGTAATCTAAATTTTACTATTCTATGCTGTCCCATCCCTTTTATGACATTTCAAACACATTACCAAGTGACAGCCTTTTTCTCCTTGACATAAGTACTGTAAATCATTTACCGTATTTCATCAAATAAACGTCAAGGGCGCCTATTTAATTTTCGAGTTTTTTTTTTTTTTTGGGGGGGGGGAAGGGGGATTTATTCGTTCATTTCAAAATTTAGAAATTTAATTAAGACACAAATCTCAACTGTTTGTCTACACTTTTACAATCACTGTTAAAACAGTGAATGAGTTCGTCAGAGCAATCTGTTTTTAAGCTCAAAGCGAGGCGTTTATATCAAAATATGTTAGAAAGGTGGCGTCTATTAAAGGGGGAAGCATCTACTTGAGGCAGGGCGTGAAACAATGAATCGTGATGAATATGGTGTTGATAGTAGCAAAGGGTCACCTTTATGAAAGGTTATAGCTATATCATGAAACTGAAAATAACTTAGGCGATGGTGTAAGCAAGTTAATGATGTATGTGAACTTACAGTGAAATCGTTGTACGACATCAGAGTTGACATGTTGGGGTTAGGGTTATTCAAAGTGGACCCGCTCACCACATTTGTTTCATCTAAATGATTTTCACCAAACGTTAGCTGATTTTCACTTTTGTCTGTAAGCACAAGCTTCGCATTAGCTAAACGAGTTGATCTGCGTTTGATGCTTCTCCGTCTGGCTTCTGATTGAATCTATAAGTATAAGCAATAATTTTAACAAGTCATGAAGAACTTTCATAAGAATTTATTACTAATTTCTTAATTATATGGTAATAACCCTACATCTTCGATTTTCATTTTAATTTTATGAAAACATTTTCTTTTTAATCTACCAAGATATTTTTTAGCATAGCTTCCGGATTTGTAGCCTGAAACTATGCTCAAAGATCAATCCTAAACAGTGATTGACCACTGTATTCCAAACATAACCATGGCATGGCTGTAGATAAACATATCAATGGTACCTTGTTCCCTTTCTTTGCAGCTTTCTTGGCTATTGTTGGTTGTCTGGCTGGTGTTCTGTTTTCGATCCCACATTTTGGTCGACGCGGCGATGGTAAAATTGATGAATGTGTGAATCGGCTTGGTGTTCCATGAGTTGCATCCATCTAGATAGAAGATCGAATGTATATTTACTAAACTTGACAAATGACAATGAAAAATAAACGCGACATTAAAAGTAGCCCGCCACCGAGGAATAGATAAACATAGTACATGGAAATGATTGGCATGCAATATAAATCGGTACTATGTATACACTATATAAGAATACTATAGCGTTCCTATATTGCCATGGTCATGTATTTAAATATATGCTTATAAAATAAAGAATGCTATAAACATATACAATATGCTATATGTATATCGATGTATATCGGCTGATATGCATATATAGGGCTACATGTATATATCGAATGCATGTATATATAAGCTACGCATATATAAGCTACATGGATATTAGACTACATGCATAAAGACTACATGAATATTGACTATGCACATAGGCTATGTACATACAATATGTGCAGGCTATATATATATTCTAACATAGGAAAGAATATTATGCTTTTAATGTTTAACATGCCTGGAAATTCAGGTCGGAATTCCCCCTTGGAGGAACCTCCAAAGATGCTCTTCCACAGGAGAATGCCGACCTAAATTTTCAGACTTGTTCTAAAGAAACTTTTTAAAATTGAATTGTCTCTATCATGTTAGAATTTAAAATAAAAAACACTAGACAATAAAAGAATGCAATAGAAGAATAGGTTTTTTTGTAATGATTCCTTTTCTTTATTAAAACACTTCTTTTATATTCTTTGGCATTATATTTCTTTTTCATATTGGAAATAATTAATGTAATGCAACAAACTTTTATGATGCTTACGTTTAAAATTTTCGAAATTCACAGGTAGTACATTTCGCGAGTCGATAAAAGAACTATATTTCATGGGTATTAAGTTTAGTGAGTCTAGAAAAAAATTAAATGGTATGAGAGACTTTTTCTCCATTTTAATCATTGTTTACTTCACTCAAGATATCCAATACTGTCTTTAATTTTGTGAATCGACAAAATAATGATATTTCGCGGGTATTAAATTTTGCATAATTTTCAAAAAACACCAAAAATGCAAAATGTACTTACAATCTATTCTATCACATCTATTTAATGAATGAAGAGGGAAACTTCCCATAAACAAAATGGAGAAGTTAATTTTTTAAATTTTCTAGTTTATTTTATTTCTCAAAAAATTGAAAAAGAAGCTTCTTCTAATTCTTGTTAATTCCTTTTTAGATTTCTGTTTTAGTATGAAAAGCTTTTTGTTTTGTCGTCCAAAAAATTATATATCTCTGTGGTAGCGTGGTGCAAAAGTATAGCTTTTAAATATACAGTATACGATTAATTATTTGTTTACATCCCTAATATTATGATTAGAACAAATAAAAAAATCTGATGCAGGGGTTATATTATATATAAATGGCCATTTGACTTATTCTTTTTAAAAACTTTAAAACCACATTGGAAAATAAATGAAATGTTGTTGAACCTAGTTTGTCAATGAATAGTTGAATTTTGTGTTCCTGAAGTTTTTTACGCATGACCTGAGTCGTGTGGTTCAATGCAAACTTTACTTGGCATTAATGATATTATATAGTCAAGGTAACCTGGTTCCTGAGCGCAGCGTGTTTAGGAATAGAGCTCAACTATGGCCACCGCACTTAGAGCTGTTGGTGCGATTAGATAGAGGGAAAAAGAGGGTGCTGATGAAAGAAGTCCTATCTGTAGTCCTTCAGTCCTTCTAACGTAAATACATACACGAGCTTGTTTTGAACCTTTACCAGGTGTGCCAGGATTTTTCCTAAGAATAAGAAAGTTAAACACATATTTATAAAATGACACATTTTTGGCTGACACAAGACTTGAGACTTAAAACTAATATTATTTGAGTAGAATCTACTTTTATTACAAATAAAATGTTCAAATTTGAAAATACTTTGTGAGGGAAGCTTCAGGTACTGCTTTTTAAATATGGAAAATTATCTTCTTCCTTACCTCTTAGAATTTGATGTTGAGCCATATGCTGCCTCTATATTTAATTCTATTTTCTTGGCTTGAAGCTAAATGCAAGATATAACTTACTGATTACACTATAACAATTTTCATATTCCACACTATCTAACACCAAGATCAGCAACCTGTGCCAACCCTTGTAATGATATTTAATCCCACCACTTTAAGGTAGGTAACAGTTCTTGTTTTGTTTTTACAGGACTTAAGAATTCTTCTCCCTTAATTTAACTAATCCTAATTTTGATAAATTTATGCAAGAACTACTGTAATTCTTCGATTAGCACCCGCCCCCTACCTAAATAAGCACACCCCTTTAGAGCTGGAATATTAATAACCACCCGCCCCTCCCCTCCCCTTTGAAATACGACAAAATATATAAGAGCCCGGGCAATTATTCAATTTTTTACAACCATGTAATTCCATTCTGTCTAAATCTCCTATTAATTGTATTCTGATACTCTTACCAATGTTTTTTTTGTTTCTATTCACAAAATCATTAAGGTTTTTTCTCATCCTGCTGAATAAAGATGAAAAAGAAGAAATGGATTGACGTTTATTGTTATATGCTGCCATTTAGTACATAAAACAAAATTGAGTAAAGGTAAAATCCTAAGAATCAAATAAGTGCCCTGGCACTTAATCGAGGCATTACGGTAAACAGTTATGTCAAAAATACAAACCAATATAAAATGGAGATTCGAATCAGAATCTTCAGTACTAATCTGGTACTTTAAATTTTGTGTGGATATATAATTCTAAATATTAAACAAACCTTTTGTTCTTTCTTCATCTTTTGTCCTGCTTCATACTCGTTCCGTTGAAATTCAACAAAATCAATGTACCTATGTCCTTTAAACATGAAGTAAGTTTCATTATCACGCTCCCAAGTAATAATTTTCTTTCGAATTTCTGCTTCAACCTGATAAAGTGAAGAAATCAAGATTTTAATGTCTTGTACAAACCTCAAAATAACTGCCAGACATCACCTAGGGTGGAGTGTTTTTTGTAGGCTATAGTTGCAAAGCTGAGTACTAAAAACACTCCTCCACAGGTAATATCCAACAGCTATTTTGAGGCTTGATTGTATCAAGTAACATGTAATTGATCTTTCAAACGAAAAAAAACTTACAGAACAGCAATGTTTCATATCATTTTCCAAAAATCAAAAAGCTTTTGCATCGATGCAAAATTTGTACTTAATAATATAGAACATAATTAATCTTCACGATAAGAACAGTGAAATATTACAAAGCAGACCTGAGTAACATCAAGACTGTAGATATGTTCGCATTGCTGGAATCAAGTGAGTGATAGCGCAACTAAATCTTATGGGTTTACCTTTGGTAATTCTTTCTCCACAGCTTTTCTTATTTTTTCTTCTTTTAACAATGCACCACCCCGATTATTCAAGCGATTGGAATCTGATGAACGATTCTACAGAGTATAGAATAGCAAAGTTATGGGACATTATGCCATAGAAAATGGTGTTCTTTAGGGGCCATTTTAAAATTTCACAGCAAAAACAATTTTTTTTCATATATTTAAAGAAACAAAATTCAACAGAATGAAACTGTATTAAAAGTGCATGGAAATGGCCTTTTTCGTGCAAAAGTAGGATGTGTGAAGATTAAAGGGAGGGAAATGAGATTTTTATTTTATGAAGGATAGAATACATAATACTAGAGGTGTCATATTCTATATCCATTAACTGGCTGGGTATACATAAATTAAAAGCCCACCAACTTTAGGTGGATGGAAGTTATATCACAGTTTCCCGTCCCGTTCAATTTTTGAACTCACACAGCAAATTATTCATTAAGTTTCCTCTTGAGGTTTGTAAGTGTCAGCTAGTGGTCGATGCACTAGTTGCTTTCCTCTCAGTCCGCATATACATAAACAAATAATATAAACCAATCAGCTTTGTCAAATTCTTCAAATTTCGACGGAAATCGTCATCAGTATACATATCAGAATTCGTTTGAACATCAGTATCACTGTGCATGCGATGTAACAACAAAACTCTATTAGGAGAAGTTCGAGACCAAATATGTATAAAATAAGGTTAGGCTGCAATCCCTATTATTTTTAATCAAGAAAGAATTACGCATTGGATTACTATTTAGTATCGAATTTAAAATTATTTTAAAGTGTTTATACTCACTGTGCGTTTCCTCTGGAAATAATGAAAATTATTGAAATAATGAAAAATTTTAAGCGGTGAAAAGAAACTGTGATGTAACTTCCTTCCACCTTAATCAGGTTAACTTTAAAAGGTTTCTTCTTATTCAACCCTTATAATAGTCAATCCACCTCTTTGGAAAGCCAACCATATCTAAAGTATTTATTGTAGTGTACAAAACAAAAAAAACAGAATAATATATACCTCAAATTCCAGTTTTTTACGCCATAGAGTTTCCCTTTTTTCAACAACTTTGAAGATATCCTTATTATCTTCAAAATAATTATTCACCGAAGCAACTTGGTGTTCATGTTCTGCTAGTGTTTCCTCTGTGAAAACATCTGAAAATATCAATGTGAAAGAGTTCTTTTAGGTTTAAATATATAGCAAAGCAAATAACCTACAGCCAAACAGTATCTCATTCTTAGTCATAGTCATATTCACAACGTAGTCAAACCAGTTAGCAGACTAGAAACCGAAAACATTCCTCAGTATTTTATGGAAATAGATATAAAAGTACAGACACAAAGTAGACGCAACATGTTTTAGTTAGTTCATGTCGTTGTTTTTAACCAGAACGAGAAAAGCATCTGCCATAAAGTCACATTTCACGAAATTGAATGAAATAAATGAATGTAAAATCTATAATGTTCAGCATAAGTATATTTTATTATACCTGAGTAGAATGGTGGAAATAGTTGTCTTTGATCATCCCCAAAGTAGCATTTATCCCACAATATTACTAATTCTTTGCGGATTGATTCAATAAACTTCTGCATATGCTGTCTTTTAAGTTCTTGAAGAGATTCAAGTTCTTTAAGAAACTAAAATATACCAGTATAGAAATACATAATTCAAATAAGTGGGAGAAACAAAACTTTCTGGATTCCTACAGCAGTGTCATATCCAGGGCTTTTTGGGCATACTTGTTTTGATCAGATAAGCCTTCATTTGGGGGCATGATAATAGCCAAAGTTACCTTTAATCCTATTTATTGGTTTATTTGAATAGTACAGGTAAAGGATTGCCTTTTTCTGTTATAAAATTATATAATTGATATTTCTTTGTTTATTTTACACTTAGGAATTTACACTTACTTTATGATTTTAATCAAATTTCTAAAAATAATCTGAAGTTTCTACTTTAAAAACCCCTTTTTCAAAAATACTCAGTCCCGGGGCTATGAAATCGAAAAAAAATATGGCTAGTGGGCTCATAGTATTGCCTAGAATGCTGATTCCAAATTATAGTGCCATGCCTCTTTGGTCCACCGAAAACACAATTCGAACCGTTTTTGCCTTAGACTTAGACCAACAATGAAATCAAATTTTTTTGTGAGTCCTTACAGAAATATCACCTCAAATGCTGTTAACCAACTAAAAATGTTTTTAATGTCCAAAATATGTTTGCTTAAAATTATGTTTCCTAACTAAACTTTGTTTCAGGCATTCATGAATAAATCCATTATGCTAATGTTTATATCAAACAATAACAACAGCGTTACCATTTTTGCAACTTTAGGTGTATTATTTGCTGCTCTCGATAAAACTTCATCTCTTTCTTCTTGAGGTGTATCTAATCGATCCCACAATGATTTCACTTTTCCACGGAGACCTTCAATTTGTTGGATCAGGTCACTATGTTCTTGTTCGAGCTGTAAGGGAATATATGAAGTAAGTTTATACATTTTTTTTTATTAAGGGACCATCCCAAAATTTCGTTCCAAAACCAACTTTTTTGGCAGGATTAAATCAACTAAAATTGACAAAATTCAACAAAAATGAATCTGGAAGTATGTTAGAGGTCAGCGAACTTGTAATGGATTGGTTTCTTCGGTACAACTTATACTTTATATGAAATTTAATGAAATTTCATGTTTAAATTTCTGAATACGGGTAAATTAGTGAAGGTTGCATAATTACAAAACTGGCCACTTTCACTGCCTTATAAATAGAAGGGAGACTTTTAAAATAAAATGAGACAGTTAAAGATGACACAAGATTATCAGCAAGCATCACAATAACTTGTAGACACCATCTGTGGAGGAATGTCTTTTGAGTTGTACTGCTGTACTAGAAATACTCCTCGACAGGTGATGTCCAACATTTATCACGAGGCTTGTATCAGTTAAATTAGCCTGAAGCAAAGCTCAAAAATCACTCCTCCACAGTGATTATTTGTTTTATTTCAAACACTGTAATATATGACACTTTCATATTATTATAACAATGTATGTACAAAATTTTCTAGGTGAAAATTATTTGTTTAACTGTTGATGTTATTTTGTATACTGTACCTATATATTTTCCCATCTAATGTTGCAAAAATGGATTAACCAAGCCCTTGTTTATGGTGAACCCCATGTTATAGGGCAGCAGCTTAGTTTTACTAGGATTGCAAAAAGTGTCAAACAGGACTTCACAATAAATCTCTGCATACAATATAATACAGTGTATCAGTTTTTTTTACCTTTTTCTGTAAGACAGTTAGACTATCAATGTTTTCATCAGATAAAATAAATGTTTCATCAGCATTTTCATGGACAAGTCTCTGTTCAATATCAGTCTTTGGTTCAGCATCTAACTCTGTCCATAACTGCTTGATTGATGCTTGTAATTTCTTAAATAAATCTACACGTTTGTTCTAAAAAAAATTGGTCAACACATGTTACTTATATTTAAGATCAACGAAAGCACTAAGCATTTTAATTGTACTTTTAGAAAACAAATTTAGATCAAAAAGGATCTAACCTTTTCCGTTTTGAGAAACTTGACATTCTGTTCCAGTTCTCTTAATTGGTCAAGAGAGGGACAACCAGAGAAATTGAGATCATGCTGTGGCATAACAAGTCGATTGCACAATAGTTCTTCATCTGATCTTAATCTTTTTAATGATTTTAATCTATCATGTTTTTCCTACAAAAACAAAGAAACAAATTAACCCAAAATATATAATACAACACAGGCTACTACTGTATTACTTTTATGTTTCCCTTTTCATTTTGCAATATTTTACCCTATACTACCTGTTTATGAAGGCAATACAGCTTTTTTCGTTTCAACTTTCAAGAGTGCAAATCAAACTTTGGACCAATCAAATTTCTGAATTTTAGAAACCCACGCGGAAAAAAACACCAGAGCGGAAATATATGCTGAATGTAAATCAGGCTTTAAGCGTCGGTGCAGTACATACAAATAATACTCTGTAATTTTTAACAATTAAAACATAAATAAATATTTTGTTGCTCTACAGAAGATTGATAGCATTTTCCTGATTTTTTTTTATTTGTTCTTATTTTATGAAAACATCTCAATGGTTTATAAATAACAAAAACATCAGTATTAAAACATTTATATTAAATATTGTGCATGCGACTTTAATAGTAATTAAAAATAAATTATTTTATATATTTAATATAAGAAACCATAAGTAATAAAATCGTATTATATACAGGTCATTTAGTAAAGAGCTACAGATTGTGAAGTCAAGAGAAAGGCATTCAGTCTCCTGTGTTCGCGGTTCACAGGTTTAAATCGTCCCCCATACTTCACTTTTGTTCTGCTGTGTGTAGAACAACAACCTGGTCTCCAGGCTTTTTATTGGGTTCCCTCAATACTTTAGCTGCAAAGGCAATTGAATTTATAACGTGCTATTTACCTACGCTACCAAATAGCACACTTAAAAGTGTTCTTTTGCTCTAATTTTCTATAAAATGCATTTCAAATGGTTATTCTGGTAGATAAGAGTTTAGGGGTTTGTCCGACTTGAAAAGAGCTAATGTTCAATAAAACTGCTTTGTGAACGGAGAAACTAATGTCCGACGCGATAATGTGAATGTCCAACTAGTTTTTGTTTGTAACAGATATCATGTCCGACGTAAAAATAAAATTATATTCAGGCCTGGAATCAGAAGTAAATAGCATTGTAGCAGATTAATACCTTATTCAGTGTATCAACATCATTTCTCAGACGATTTTCAAGTTGAAGTAATGATAATGATGCTGGAATCTAAATTAAATAAAAAATGATTAAGTTATTTAACATAGCAGCTCATTTGTACATATCTGGAGAATGGTTCATAATAATAGAGTTTTATCTACACACTTCTCCACAATCTGTTTTTTGAATAGAAATTCCAACATCATCCAAAAGTGTGTCATTGCTTTGTTCCTCTTCTTCCTGGTTTATCAAAGTATTCATTATTGTAAAAATAATAACCAATGTGATGATGAATAATAACGATAAAAACATACTTGTTTAGGTGGCATTGCAAGATCTTGATAAAGTTGATCCAATTCTCGTTTATATTCTTGAGTTTTCAATTGCATCTTCTGTTTTAATTCATCTTCTTCTGCTAACATTTCTTTCATTAAGTCTATAAGTGGAGAAGAATCCAGTCAAGTACATGATTGTTAATATAATCTTCACCTGTGGAGGAGTGTTTTGAGTACTGAAAACTATATTACATAAATTCTCCTCCATAGGTGAATTTTCTCTTCATAATAAATAACAATAAGCAAGACCGAATAAAATATTTCAACAATTTGTTTCTGGTGTACCACATTGGTCCCTCCTCCCCCTTAAACGACTGAAAATATTCAGCTAAATGGCTGAAAATATTCATTTAACCCTTGAACCCAAGCATTTTGAGCATTTTTTGATATTTTCATCATTTTTAAGAGTTTTTTTTCGACAAGTACATCGCCTGTGGATTGCCGCTCCCTGGTGCATGGATCGTGGCACTGATCGTGACTGGTTCGAGGAAAAAATTTAAACTCCTATTCCAGGCCGGTCCAGGTTCAGGATGCAAAGGGTTAAAAATAACAGATCTTCTGAAGCACTGGAACTTAACACATGCCTACACAACCCTTTGTTTACAATACTAAGTAAACAAAGAAAGCAATAAATATGGTTTGTTTAAAATTATGAAGGTATGATTAACGTAACAGACAAATATTAGTTCATATAGTTATAACAAGAACAAACTATAATGGTAACAACAATAACAGTCAGGCCTCTGAGTTCACGTCGGCATTCCCCTGTGGTGGGAACATCTTTGGAGACTAATTTAAAGCCTGTTGGCTGCAAATTAGCCTCCAAAGGTGCTCCTCCACAGGGGAATGCCGTCATGAATTCAGAGGCCTGAACAGTTAATAAAAGCTATAAAGAATATCAAAATAGCAATCCATAGTTTAGGTTCAATTATAAAACACATTATATTTTTGCACTTTCAACTTCCCCTGTCTGTCATGGTCTATCATAGACTCTGTATGCCACTAATGCCCTAGTTTATTTGCATTTTGCAAAACCCTATGTTGTACCCTTGTTAACTTACACACCAACATACAATTGCTACCTAGGCCCCTGATTTGTTTGTTTACATCTTGCAAAGCCCTACCGTGATTAGCTGACATCTATACAAACGTTTCCTCTTGCCCTAGTGCCTTTACATTGCAGAAGGACTTGTCTCGTGAAAAAAAGCAATGTTTAAGCAGAGTCCCATGTGCTAACTATGCAGGAATTTGTGAAAGAGAGGGGTGATAGAACAGTGTGAGGGACAGTAGCAGGAGACTAAACTATGCTTTTTAAAACGTTAAAACGTCAAATCAACTAAATGACAATTATGGTTGTCTCAGAAAAAAAAGTTAAAATAGAAAAGGATGTATGTAAGTAATAAAATTCAAGGATCTTTTAAAGACTTTGACAGATCCATAAGGATTTTTCAAGGGCAGATAAAATCAAGGGTTTTTCAAGGATTTCAAATATTTCCAGAAAAACTATCCACTCTGAAAAAGGGATACCTTGTAGGTGCTCGAGTACAGTTGAATTTCGTAATTCTTTGTCATCTTCTTTTATTCCAATCTCGTCCCATATATCTTCAAGACATGTAACTGTCTCCAGTACGCTGAATTTTACATTGTCAGTAATTTTAGTCATTCTGGTATTACGCTCAGTACTAAAATAATCAGAGGACCAAATTATACAATTAGCTTTCTGATGTCGTTGTCACTAAATTGCAAATGCAATGCAAGTCTTACAAAAATACAAAACCTGTCATGTGTGACCTGCTATTTTGTGTGATCTTTATGAGAACTTAATGTGCGCAAAAATAAAAGGAGTTATTTATGCGGATTAAAGGCAAAAAACGGGTGAAATACGAGGGAAAATGATAATGGGCAACAAAAGTCCCTTCATATAATAGACCCTTAGGTGATCAATGAATCGTGCTAAATATGAGCAAATAATTATTGTGATTTAAAGTGATTTTTGAGTATAGCTTCATGCTTAGAAAACACGACAATTGAAAGTTTAAATTTACCTTAAGGTAATACGCATGTCTGGTTCAACATGAACAACTTTTAGATGAGACGAGTTGGTTGGTAGTTCAATTATAGCATTATTTGGAAATTTATGTGGACAAACCAAAGTCTAAATATAAATAGAAAACATATGCTCACAGGATTAAATCTAGGAATTTAATTTGGGCTATTGTTTGCTAGATCATGGATTTGAGCACCCAAATTTAGTCAAAAATAACTTGAACTATGACTTTACAGTATACCGTCATGGAACAGGTGGACGAGTTAAAATTGGCAACAACCATTAAATGTTTATCCTACTAAAAAAGTCGACAGTTTTCATTAATATACATACACATTTGTCCAAAAATATGACTTGTAATTTTATAAGTAACATCCACTTACTCTTTTCCCACAATTTCTGCATATACCAATGCCTGACGTTATTGCATTGAAGTTGATCCCATCACTTGAACTGTACAACTATACAACAATACAATAATCGTTATTTATATTTGCAAAAAGTGAATAGCATGCAAATTTAGGGAAACCTTTGTCGGAAACCAGGTTTTTACTAAATACCCCAGTTGATGCACATATTCAGAAATTTTGGTCCTATAGATAACATTTAAGATTATTTCACACTAATGCAAGCCTCTGAATTCATGACAGTATTCCCCTGTGGAGGAGCGCCTGCTAATGATGCAGTCAAACGCAACAGAGTTGTATGCTTTGTGCAAAACAATATTGTTTTAAATATCGAGGGGGAGCTTAATTGTTTGTTTCATGCAACCAGAAAAAACATTGGGTCAGTTGGTCAGTACTTATATTTATTTTTGAATAAAGTCAAGACAAAAAAAGAAAAAGTGTCACGTCACTAGGAGCTAGATTATTGTGTGATGCAATCTAGTTCCTTGTGACGTGACACCTTATATGACGAAGCCAAAGGAAAGGACATTATCTGTACTTCATCTAAAATATTATCGGCATATCCTGTGCTACTATTAGATTTTAAGTAAACAAAATCTCCCACATGTAATCAAAGAATGTATTCTATGCAGTGTCAAGTACAACAAAATAATATAAATGAGATATATAAATAGCATCTTGTATCTGTATTTAAAATTCTTTTTGCTAGAAATTAGATAAAAGTTTGAGGTCAGTATTTATGATTTAAGGTTGGTAGATTGGCGATTTTGGATAAAAATAAAAGTATTCCGTAATTTACCAACCCAAAAATATTCCACTCAGTACCAAAAGTTCTGGGTCAGTCAGGTTACATAGAACAAACAATCATTTAAGGACCACCTGATGTAAGTAGGCACAAGAATATCAAGTTTTCTATATTTTTTTGTTTATGCTCAAAGTACTTTATGATGCAGTGGCAGTAAGCACATAACATTGCGTCTGAATTCGTACTTGTATGTACTTCTGCGTCATTAGTGTGAAGCCGGCGTTAGGGTTTGCTGCAGTATCTTTACCCAGATTATCACATGCTTATGAATTACATAAACATAGTGCCAGTCCCCCTAAGCTATATGGGCTTATTTCACAGGGGGTCAAACAGTAACATTTTTTATGTCAGCTTCCCAGACAGCAAGAACTTGTTCAAAGTCAGCAAAATAACGTTAGAACAATGTTCTTTAAACATTATTTTGCTGACTTTAAACAAGTTTTTGCCGGCATGGTTATTGATTTGCTGCTTGGTTATATTGTACAATTTTATAAAAATGGTCTAAATGGAAGAAGACTCAAGTTGATGATTAAAGAAATTGCCTAAAGAAAAACATCCTAATTGTGAGTGTTTTTGGAGTGTCCTAGGAAAATTACTTGAATGTAAATAGTATCTAGAACTTACAGTGACAGCATTGGATATGTCAGCCATTCTTTTTCTATGTATTACTTTTATATTATCTAATAAGAAATATGATCACTTGTTAATTTTTAGATTGTTTGTCAGTCCTAGAAATGTTAGAAATTACTTTATTCATAACCAAAATTATTACTTGATTGAAGAATGTTTCAGGGAACTTATTAATGGTCGATGTCCATTAGACGGAAAAAATTAAATGCAAAATCTAGAAGAAGAAATTCCATTTATAGAAATTGACATCAATGGGATGGGTCAGATTTATCAGTCATAAAAAGTTAGCAGCATACCTTTAAGGGAAGTAAGTGTTTGCGGAACAAAAAAATATGGAATTAAAGAATGCAAATCGCACCTCGAAAAAGCACATTTTGTGGAATTAAAGAATGTGCATAAGCAATTTTTCTTGGTTTTGCGGAATTAAAGATTGTGAATCAGTAAATAAAACAGATGTGTTTAGTACTTAATTCGTCTAATAAAAATTATACGATTTTTCATTATGTAAGTAAACAAATCAAGCGTGAAGAGGGTGACGATGAGATCACATGTGATACTCTTTACTGTAAACTTTTTAAATAAGATCTTGTTCCTCTCGATGCAAAGTTCTTTGCTAAATGTAGAGGACTGGAGGACTGTCGCCCCTGGACATCCCTCTAATATGGACACTGCAATGATTTCCAACATTGAATTTGAAAGTGAGCTAAGGAAACCACTGCAGTGTCCACATCAGGGCGACGTCGTCACCATATCAGGGCACAGCTCTCCTGGTTAATGGTTTACAAACCAGTAATTTAAGGATTGCGAAGCGTGGGTGTACCACTATGTTCGCAAGCAAAATTTTAAGACACGGGCAACAGACAGGGTCGGACTGAGGAATAGGCATAGGAAAGGCAACAGAACCAAGGCACCAGATATGGACCATAGGCAAGTCGGCAGAGGAACACAGGCAACAGGCAGGACCAGACTGAGGAATAGGCATAGGGAAGGCAATAGAACCAAGGCACCAGATAAGGACCATAGGCAAAGGAAAGATCCCGGC
>JAULBZ010001038.1:0-24611 GCA_032360805.1 Neoturris breviconis | reverse complement strand
CTTTCTTCAGTAAGAAATCAATCCATTGCAAGATCGCTGAATGAGCTATGTAAGTACATTTGAGACATTCCCTTAGTTTTGACCAACCTTTCTTATTATTTCTACAAGAATGCTCACGAACCGCATGTTACTGAAATTTTAAATTATTGGTTCATCAAATTACTACTTCTGACTATAATTTCGGGGAAAAAAACGTTTTAGACATCGGATTTTTCACAATGTTTTATTTTCGTGAATTGCTGAATTCCAAATATTTTGTGATGTTTTATTTTTGTGAATTGGGCATATATCCGTTTTTATACTAAATATGTTCCACATGCATACTTACTACATATCCCAGTATTCTGTCTCGAAAACAGTAGTAAAGACGTTTCCATCCTCCCACTCAAATTCAATATCCTTACAAATCGTAACAGCGATGTTTATTTTTGAGAATTGAAGAATTACAATATTCGCAAATTTCTTTTTTCGACATTTTTCGCGTTGTCTACTTTTCACAAAAAAATCGCGAAAATTAATCATCTTGAAAAATTTATTGTCTTAAGATATTCCAAATTCATAATGTTAATTTAAAAGGGTGGCCTTCATTCTACTTGCCCAAATCTGTTTTGAAATAAATCCTCTATATGTCTTAAAAGTACATATCACCTTTTTGACTAAAATTACAAAATATGTCGATTAGTGACATACATACACCGATCATGTCCTGAAACATTTAGGGCCTAAAAGTGATTCTTTTATCTAAAAATTAAAAATGTTGACCAAACAAGATGGCGGCCACAGACTCAGTAAGCTTAGAAAACACTCAATATTTTATAAATTCAATCACTCATCTGCACTAAAATTCGTTCTCTTAATGGAAAAACTTTCATCTGGACTTTAATAAGCTGATATTTAAAATAATTTATAACTATATGTTTTGGCTTTTGGATTAATTTCAAATATATCTCTTTACCTATTAGTAAGTGCTTTTTTATCTCCAATATTTAGGAACATGTTTTATCATAATACTTGAACATTAGAATAAATGATAGAAGGTGGTGGTATTTGTGGAGAATTTTCTTACAGTTATAAACTTAGTGAAGTTTGAACTTACATTTCAGCGCGAAAACCAAAAGAAGACATTCCATTGGTAAAAATTGACATTGCACACCGTCTTCTTTTGGTTATTTTTTGCCTAGTGTATTATTTTTCACCTTTGCAAATGATTTCTCAGAAACCACTCCATTGCAAGATAGGCACTGTTCTCCGTATTTACACTGATTTCTATCCTTGCTATTCCTTTTTATTTCTATAGAGCCAGATGTGATATCACCCAGCAACAACCATGCAAATTTACCGTCAACTTCACCACTCAAAAAAATACCATTGGCGAAATCGTTTTCAAGTCCAAGAAATAAAAATAAAAATTTCTTTCCGGATGATTCGAAAATACGTCCACAGAATTCTTCGATTCGACAAGATTTTATTTGTCCAAGTTTTGTGTTCCTGCAACTATTTTACTCACCCAATAGTGGCTGTCTAGAGCAAAGTCCAGTTATATTAGAGCAAAGTGAGGTAAACTTATTATGTTACTGAATCTCCTAACTGATAGGCGCCACTGTTTGACTTTACCACAAAAGGAATGTGCTTGTGTTATCACTTTGCAGCAGCGTCGGCGTCGTCCCGCGTTTCTCAATAGACCATGTTCCTGAAGTGATAGCAGATCGAAATTTGGTACCAACATTTAATTTCGTCTACTCGGTCCCGAGTTTTTGCGCAAAAAAGCGTGTTATCGTCCTGAAATTTGATTATGGCACTCTAGGCAATATTACGAGACGGCTGGCAATTTCTTTTTTGGATTTCATCAATTTGGGACCGAAAATCAGCATTTCTTTAAAAGTGGAGACTTGAGGATTTGACCACATTCAAATTTTGGTTAAAAGCAATATCATACCCAATTGATAAGGGGAGAAGTAGAGACTTAGACATTTTTTGGAAATTTTAATATTCTTTGAAACTTTGACCATGAATCTTTTTTGACAGACATTTTGTAATGATAAGATATTTTTTTCAAATAAATTTTAGAATTTTAGGAATTGAAGTCTCCATTTTGATTTTGGGAAGCTTCCTTCTTCAATTGTGAAATAAATATTAATGTGTATTCACTTTAGGGTCATAAAAAATGTTGATTTTATAACATTATTATTTACTCTCAAAGTTTCTTCCCTTAGTATCAGACGCTACTATAGGGTTAAAGGCTGATCCCCAACTTTTCTTAGTATCAATAAACCCGGACATCATGCTTCTCATGCATACAAGGGTTTAGTCGCTCTGATTGTAAACATGAATAATTGAACAACACTTTCATTTTTCGCCGATGTCCTATAGACCCTGCAGACGCACCACATCGGATCAACTTTGAAAAACGTCAAAATGACGCAGCGATGTCATTTTGTGCCAACTGGGGAGCTGTTGTGCATTTTCAAAGAAAAACCTGAATTTTAGTTTGAACTATCGAGGCCTTAGAATAAACTGAATATTTTCGTTTTGAATAATTTATATTATGGTGGTTATATACATATAATGCAAATACAAATAAATTTATTAAATATTATAAAAAAATTCGGAGAAGTTTGATCTGTAATCGGCGCTAGTTACCTCTGGATGGGTAGCTATTTAGGGGCTATTGTTTTAGATTCCAAAATATCGTAATATTCGAAATATTGAGCGTCGACTTTCTGACATTCAAAAAAAAAAAGAAGCTATACATAACAAGAAATCTTCGTCATAGGAGTTCAGAAGTTCATATGTCAGAACACCTGTGGGTAATATGCGGTGTAAGAAATACTAGTATTGTTCTCAGTAGTGCATAAATAAATTGCACCATAAATGTCTAAGGTAAAATCTCCGATCTAATATGCCCTCTTTTTACATCATACACATGTCCAGTTATATCACGATGCCTGTCATTCTCATTTTTCATATGACGAAGTCGAGCATCTGTATTTTTGCGAAGTTGTTTCAATCGTTTAATTTTTGATTCGTGGTCTTCGATTTGATTATCGATTCTTTTTTGTTCAAAACCATGAGGTTTTCTACCTCGACTTCCACCCTAAAAAAATAAACTGATTATACGAGCCTCTTTTTTGAAACTAAGTAAAGCCAGCATAAACAAGCACAAGCCTAAAAATAACTACCAGATATTCCCCGAGGAGGAGTATTTTTTTGTATAGTTTTCAGCTGAAAAACTGAAAACTATACTCAAAACACTACTCCGCAGGTGATGTTATTTTGTCTTGCCAGTAGATCATAATGCATCAGTTTTAATATCGAAGCCCTTTGGTAGGTGGTTTTAAAGGTCATTTCACATCCACCACTCGCCTATCGTAGCCTATTTCACACCTAAATGTAGCCCACTTCCAAGTGATCGGAATAAGAGTAAATATTCCCTCCTCCACAGTCATTATTTGCCATTAAATGTTTAATTCACATTTTTGGTATTTATAGAAATGTTATTTGGACATGCTAGATCAAAATCATGTCCACAAGATGAAAATGTTAGCTTACATCAAAACGTACTTCTTTGTCAGAAGAGACTTCAGGATAATTCTTTTTTCTATTTCTGATGGCATCTATACGGTTGTATTTCTTCTCTTGATTTATTGCTTCTCTTTCCTTTTCATATTTTCGCTGCTCGTCGTATTTACGCTGTTTATTCTCCAACTTAGAAGCATCCTTTTCAATGGTAATCTTCACTTTAGTGTATCCTTTTCTTTCTTGATCTTCATGCTCTTTTCTAGAATAAGAATCAGAGCGCATGAATGAGAATTATGGCGTATAAGGGGCGTTTGACTGGCTCAACAATCTACTAGTTAAAGGTGTTAGTGAAATAAGAGTAAGAAATCTTGTTTAAACATCCAGGGGTAAGCTATCAGAATTTAATCAAACGCCCGTGGCGTTCAATCGAAATTGTTATTTTCCAAAAGTAGATAAACAGATTCTCTCTTCTGTATAAAGTATTTCCCACAAAAAGTATGCACATTTGAGGGTGGGTTTTTCAATCCGATAAATATTTATCCAAAACAGTGCCAAAAAGATCGAAATATTGAAGTATTTTATTAAAGCCTGTCCCAATTTAACGGCCCTTCCGTTTAACGCCCAGTTTTTAATTCAATGCCCGGGACGTTATAACGGTACTCGTTGTTCTTAGAATGGATCCCACAATTTCTACATAAGCGTTAAAGAGGTTCGTTTTCTCTTCAAATCTTCCACTTGGGAATTCATTTATAAAATATTCAGGTGTTATTCTAAAACGGTATAAATATTCTTGGCTTTTTATAAAATTGCTGTTCAAAGTGGTTTTTGAGCATTGAATAGAACAGGTTTTTGACTGAAACGAGAAATGAAAATTAACACATTATCTTGAAGTTGGTGCAAACGAACACAGACACACACGCAAACGAATACACACAGCTTCAGCAGGAAATGTCAAAAATATATCAGGATGTGAGCAACAAAACATTAAGTTTAGGAAACTAAACTAGAAGATCTTTATTCTGTTTTTTCTAAATTTCACACTTTCTTCCAGGTTTTCCAGGTCCACTCTGAACTCTGCTGTTTTTCTTTCCATGCAACAAATATTTCAAAACTGAATATAACTCATAAATTATGACTTGTGGCTTGATAGATGCTGGTGCTAAGCTTTATTCTAAGTGCTAAGCTAATTTCGTCCAAAAACAATAATTTTGGAAAGATTACATTTGACCAAATTCTATAGTTGCTCATATGTAGCAAAATTCAATGAGTCGTATATATTCATTTATATCCACACTGTAATGTTATATATATTCTTACTGCTCATATATTCATAAATGTTGTGATGTTTATATGATATATGTTGTGTGTGTAACTTTAATGTCCTATATATGCGCACTGCTCATAAATATTATGTGTACATTCATATATGTTGTGATGTTTTATGTGATATATGATGTATGTGTGGATTTTCGTATACATTGTCACAAGTATATTGATATGTTGTCTTATACTTTTATATATTGTGTACCTATATGCATAATCATTGGCTCATCAAAGTATGGACCTCAAATTATGCCCTAATACATTTTTTCATACTTTATGTATTTTGATTAGCGCGTAAATACACAACTGAAAGTGGAAGTACTGTAAATGTTCAGTTAAACCCCCACCCTTGAATAAGCTCCCAACCCAAATGACATTATCCCTTGCCCCTTGAATGAGCCCCCATGGGGTGGTTATATGAATTTTATGATTTTTCTCAAATAATGATTTTCGCATTTTATATATTACAAGCTAATAATATTGCCTGTATTGCCAAAGGGGCTTAAATCGAATGTTTACGGTAAAAGGAAATAACTTTATTATGAAAGAGAGGAACTTCTATACTTAACCCTATTAGCCAATCAATTCACTGATTATTTGTCTGGATCCTCTTACAGTCTTAAATTCGGTATACTAATTTTTATCAAAAATAAAGCAATTTTAGTTTTTGGTCAAAATTTAATCAGAAAAAGTTAGTTCTGTTCCGAATTGAAAATATTAAGATCAGATTTGGAATCAGCACCATCAAATTTGGTTACGTACTAATTTTCATCGCAAAAAAAGCACTTTTAATTTATGGCCAGAATGCGTCCAAAAAAGGTATTTTTAGACGGAATTTAGAAAAAGTGATACCAGATTTGGAATCAACACCATCAAATTTGGTCACATACCAATTTTCATCCTAAACGAAGCACTAAATTTGCCAAAAAAGGTATATAATTGTTCAATAATATGGCGAGCCCACGATAGCTCAAAAAAACTGGTGATTGCGAGCTCATCAAACATCAAAATACAGACCAGATTTATGTGAAGGTTTAATGGTGGATTCAGTTATTTCGTTGACTATATATGAGAATTTCACTGACCATATATATGAAACATTTAACACACTATAAACACACTATATATATCATGTCTTTCTATGTATAACGAACGAATATATACAGTACAGTATATGGAAACTTTTGCACATACATCATATATGTATTATGCCGTAATAGCATATCCTGAATAAGCATATATATGACTTTGAATTTGGCTACATATGAGCAACCATAAAATTCAACTAAATTAAAACTGCACAGTAGGGTGTTATATCAATGAGCTTTCAATGCATTGGTTTCTTTGTACGAATTAAACCAATGCATTGCAAGATCGTTGTTACTCAGTACTCTTCTCTATAAATATTATTTTTAAGATGGCACCTTACCTCATTTGTTGATCACGTTGTGCATGTTGTATGATTCGCTCATTTTTTGCTTGTCTTTGTCTCAATTCACGCAGTTCTCTATTAGTTTGTAATGTATTGATACGATTGTTTTCTTGATATTCATCTTTAATATTATTTGAACCACTTCTTTTCTTCTTATCCAAATCAACAACTCTGTGTGCAATAATATCATGATGTTTATAACCAGGTCTGGTTCTTTGACCAGGTGACCAGTTTGTCGATTGATATTGGGCCAAACGTCTATCTGTACAAAAGAAACATATATACATACATACATCTTTTTCGAAATAACAGCACATCACTAGTGAGAAGTTGAGCAGTTTCAAGCTTCACAGTCTGGAGTTTATGCTCAAAATGCTCAAATATCCCTCCTCCACACTATTATATGCACTTATCTTAAATTTAGTTTCGTTTAAATTTCAGGCTTAATTATTCTCAGAACAATGTAAACATTCAGAATATTTTACCTGTTTTAACAGGAAAAGGCACTCCATCTGCACTAACGTACTCTTCTGCAGTGGGTGGGCTTTTTTTGCTTCTGTATCGTCCTGTATGTTTCTTTGCACTAGTTTCTTTTGAAATTGGTCTACCAAGCCAGTGTTTCTTTGATCTTTCGACGACATTACTGCCAACACTTTGTGAACGATTTCTTGTGCTACGAAGTGTTCGATCAAATGTTTTCTTATTTGATTTCCATGTTGGTGGAGATGGTGCTTTAAAAACAGAACAATTTTTTATGGAAATAAATTATTTTCAAAACTTATTTACAAGAATAGGCTTTACTAAAGTTTACTGTGAAAAGTTATATTGGTAGATTTAATAATTCTGCGATGAAGGCTGTGATGTCAATAAGGTTTTAATTGATTGATTTATTTGATACAAAGAAACCAATCAATTGCAAGATTGTTGACTCACTACTCTTCTCTGCAAATAACAATTTGGATAATAGTGCATGTCTGGACAGAAATAAGATATAAGCAAGAAATACCTATGAACTTAGGTTCAGCGCTTTTAGTACGATAATGAAAACCTCTTCCGATTAGACCTGAATGAAACTCCTCTGTATCAGGTGAATATAACTCTTCTATAGATTTTCGAATTTCTTTCATTTGCTTATACTTTTCATATGAAATTTGATCATCAGTATATCCACTGTCATATAAATCATCTTGTAATGCAATCCTCTGTTTGTAATAACCTTAGATAAAAATCACAGTGTGAAATTCTGCTGAATGTGGGCCTGTATATTCCCATATATGGACTGTGTATTACCGTATATGGTCATACACAATTCATATATGGGAGCATATGAGATAGCATTTAGTAGTCTTTTACTCTGTGAATATTTAATAATCACAAGGCTCATTGTTTTGCTTTTACAAACAAAAGCCTTAAACATAACATCATACATCACCTGTGGAGGAGTCTTTTTTATTATAAATGCTCAAAAACACTCATCCACAGGCAATATCAGGCAATTATTTTAAAGGTTTGCAAATGTCACATATAAATAGACCTATTCACAAATATACATGAAAACGAGGCAGCAGCTGCTCAAAGTAGGAAGTTATTGCATTACAACAAGTTTCTACTTTGAACAGTTAATGCCTGGCAATTATTTTGAGCTATGAAATGTTTCAGAAACACATTAACAAATAAGAATCTCTGAAAAAAATAGAAAGAAATGCTGTTGTAACAAGTTCATTTTTATCAAAGTTTACCTTGTTGCTCCTTTAGATTTAAACTTGAAAGCAATTCTTCACTTTCCCTCAATTGTTGCTCTAGAAAGATAGCACTAAGATTTTAGTACTTGCTAATAAATGCAAGTTCACCTGACAGAAAATTTGGAATAATGGATTCAGAAATGATATTAAGGGTAAAAAATCACCTTTTTAGCAAATATTTCAAAACCCATTTCATCAAAAGATTTAAGGGTCTAAAAATATCAATCAGTATAGAAAGAAGTGATTATTTAAGAATGTAAAACGTTTAGTGAAGATCTGTCAATACATATTATTACGGAGTGAAACTCTTAGGAAATGCAACCATTTAACTTAATAATCCAAAAAAACTTTGAGTAAATTATGAAGAAAACCACTTTTATTACAACGGTTCAAAAGATGCATAAGGAGCATCTGTTGTACAGTACATCGTCCCTTTTTGTTGACACCCGGCATTATAAATACTATGCAAACTTTAATTGCTGCATTACCTATTTTACTTTTTAAATAATCTTTGGTAACAGCATCTTGATTTGATCTATCTTCAAAACTTCTTTGTAGTCTGTCTTCATAACTTCTGTGTCGATTATGTTTTTTTTTCTCTCTTTTTGTGTCATCATTACGTTTTCTCGATGAATTTTTCTTCTTTCCTAACATTTCTTGCACAATATGATCATATCGATCATGTGTGATACGAATGGCAGACAGCAATGGGATGTTTGCTGAATGTCCATCAAATAATTCTACTTGAAGTAACTTGTCATACCCATGATAGTCATCATCATCTACATGATAATATGAAGTGTATTAAAACATCTAAGGATATATAATGTTTTTTTAGACTAATTGTATTGTATTATTCATTCATAGTAATGTTCTTTCTTCAAATATGAAAATGAGGAGTGAAATCATTATTATTTGTTTTTTGGATGTTCACGTATTCTACATATCCTATGTATTGTACTATGTAATTTGACTGCCAAATACAAATTTAGAAAATTTGTTAGGAATTGCTAGAAGCAGCCATATTTGTTTGGAAATCACAACTGGACATTTCTAAAGACATTTCAGTGTTCTTACAATATATCTTCGCCAAGGCGGGTTTTCATCCAGGATAAATGTCCGTGGATCAGACCAGACCAAGATTTTAAATGATCTGGCGTGCAAGAAGGTTTTTTCCCTGAAACGGATCATTCTGGATCAATCAGAATGAAAAATCTGTTCATACCACGCATGCGTGAGACAAGAAGAATCTGATCTGCAGAAAATTATTCTGAGTGGAAACTTCAGATTGCTTGCTCTTGATGAAAAAGAACTCCATAGATTTGGATTTTAAGATTCACATATTCTTCCTGGCCAAAACTTATAAAATATGCTTGTTGATGAATAAGATGCAAATTCAAAATATATATTGGATTGCATTTTGTTGTGTCTGTCATTTTAAATTTATGACTTTATAAAATTATTTTTATTTTATGTCATTTATTTCACTGTAAACAACTAAGCTCAAGATGCTTAATAGGATCATATATATATGATAGGATCATATAGGTTTACACAGTTAGTTTTCAATAATTAAGATTAAACTGTTTTTAATTTAGCTGTATTTATTTTCAATATATAACCATGGTAAATTCAAATAAACTGAAGGTTATTGAATAATTCATCAAGTGGTTTTCAATGAATCTTTTTTGTATATATTAGAATGTTCAACAGTTTTTCACACATAAATACAAATTTTTAATAACTGCTATCAAAGACACATGAAATCCAGATGTAGTCTTCTATATAGGTAGTTCAAAGAGACATATTATATTCTATAAAACACAAAGTGAGTCATTGGCTTGGTAAAGATTTCATTTTTGAGCATGAATCAATAACACTGAAAACTCCATCCTAGTGGGAACAAATATGAATACAAATACTTACCAAACAGATACTCCTTCTTTTTTACGGTACCAGGAATATATCTTTTCTTTTTCGCTGACAAATTAACTAAAACTTTATCACCAGTGTATATTCTTTGTTTTGTCCCATCTTCAAAAAACACTATATCACTAAGGTAACATTTTTGTTGAAGTTGAAACTTAACATCTTTTGATGATTGAAATAATACAACAACTTGACCAGTAGTAGGGATCTAAAAAAAGAGAACTCTTTGACAATGACACGTAAAATATCTGCTATCATCCTATACAAAATATTTAATGTGATCAAAGATCTTCTTCAGTTGTTTACCTGATATCTTGATAAAACTACACTTTTCCCTTAGGTGGTTTTAGAAGCATTAAATGTACAAGTTCTTATTAGTGGACAAAATAGTGTAAAATCAATGCAGAGGAGAGTGTAGTTTCTGGTGATTCAGGTGATTCCAGCTTAAATACTATTCTAAGCATAGATACTGTGTGATAACCCCAATACCTGGCCATACCCATCAAGGTGAGATAAATAACTAAATACAACACCTACCATTTTGATGATAGTTCCTTTATAGTAGATAGAATTGCTCCTTCTTTTTGCCAAAACCACTTTACCTAACAATTTATTTTTATCGTCTACATCTTTTGGAGAAAACTCTGATTCTAAATCGCTTTCCTCTCCACTTGTATCTCCATCAAAACAACTTGATGATGAAGATGAATCACTACTCATTTGTGAATCTGTTTCACAATTTTCTCCATACGTAATTTGATACGGATAAATTTGTTGAGATTTAGATTTTCTGTGATATCCACTCGTCAGCACATGTAATGATCCATTTGTATTTAGAGCAAGTTTTTCCCAAAATTGTACAACAGAAGTATCAATGAAACCATTGTTAACATAAATAGCATGAATGGGTCGACCTTGGGATAATTCCATAATACATTTTAATACCACGGATGGTTTTTGGTTTGGCAAACCATCAGTAAATATAACAACAGCATCAGCTTGATCATCATTAAAAGCTGTTACCAGTGCTGATAATGTATTCGTATTTGTTTCACAATTTAAAGAATGAATCCAAGTTGTAGCCAAAGCAAGATTTTCCTTAGAACATGGTATCATTGAATTAGACAATGCATTACTGGCATTTGAAAATGATATAATATTAAAGCTAGCATTTCCTCGACTTCTTAGTAGTGAATTAATAAGTAAAACTGACGCTTCTTTAATAACTTCAAAATTTTTATACATCGAACCAGATACATCAATGACTAAAGAAATATTGTTCTCAGTTATTCTCTTTGAGATATCAATAACATCACGATGAACACTGGCCATTATTATTGACACCTATAATTAAAAAAATGAAATATGTACAGTTATAAAATAGTATATATTTCTTATTTATTTACCATAGTGGTTATATAAAATTATATATAGCTAAAATTTCAAACTAAATTCAGTATTATTTATCTGTGCTATTATATCTGTAACAAACAAATGAAAAGAATTGGTATTTTCTATGTGTATTTGTCCCATTTACTATGTTTGTTGAAAATAATCTTTAAAAAAATATATGTATATATATATGTATATCAAGAATCTTGACTATAAATAAGCAACATTTGTATATTCCCCAGCATTATAAAATCTAAATAGTTTTGTGCATTTTTCTTTTGATTTTATACACAGAGAATAAAAGGTAATCTTTTAACATAAACAGTACTGTATTTCAGCAATTTTAATTCACACCTGTGCTTATTTGAAATGTTTTGAAGCATATTATAATGTTTTGAAACTTGTGGTAAACATTCTATATTTACAGAATTGAAATGATGTATTTCTGGATAATCCCCACTTACTGGTGTCCCCCTTTTTCTAACAATTTCCCACCCCCATAACGTCCCTCAATGGTGCCCCCACTCTAATCTACACCATATTACACACTATCATTTGATTTCCTAATCTGCCTAACAGTCACTATTTTCATGGTACAGTAAAACAATAAACAAAGAGAGCTTTCAAATCAGTAACAGAGGAAATGTTTTAAACACTTTTTAAGTTTCAATTTTTCTTGAGCAGAAATTAGTAAAAAAACTATTGATGTGCTTCATCCCTCATTTCTAAAGCGTCCCCATATTTGTGATTTATACTCCCTTTTAGGAAGGCAAAGGGGGGATATAGATAGTATACCTAGCGTAAAATTTTGATTTGTAAGCCATATATCGTATTACTGTACTGTATAAAATTCAGATAGGATCGGATATGATCGGTAAAAACAACAAAAACAACAACAACAAAAAAGTAAAGAATAGGTGCAGAGCTAAAAACACAAAATACTAAATGTACAATAGTTTATATATAACACATACATTTGGTAAAAAAACGGTATACATATATGAACTTAGTCGGCATTAAAGTTTAGTCGATTGAAAATTTATTCACCTAAGAAAGACATTTTGCAGACTA
Source organism: Neoturris breviconis (assembly GCA_032360805.1). NCBI lineage: Eukaryota > Metazoa > Cnidaria > Hydrozoa > Anthoathecata > Pandeidae > Neoturris > Neoturris breviconis. Next base: position 12,203 of record JAULBZ010001038.1, on the reverse strand, counting down.
AAATATTCGATCTATCGCATTATCAAGAATAGATGTTTTTTTTTATATATATACAGTAGAGTCGGATTAAAATATATTAAAATATATATACAGGTCAGCTTAAAAATATGTCAGCTAAAAATAATATTTAAAGGTTTTATTTAAAGGTTTAAAAATAGTCGACATTAAAATTGAGTAACAGGTAACTGCCAGATGCATCTGTAACATATGTCTGATTTGTTACTGTTGCATCCCTTTCCTTTTAGTTTTTTTAAAACCAATAGCACTCGCAAACCATAGTTTTTTTTTCGTGTAAATATAAACTGTTTAAGAAAAAAATTGAGATGATCATGTCTTCCATTTTCAAACTTCTTTTGAGTGTTATGGGTAAATCTTTTGACTTTTTTTAACATCTAACCAAGTGGAAAAGACTTGTGCATGTATACAATACATTGTAAGTAAAACTCCAGGCAGATTTTGGGTATAAAACTCTTTTATCACTAAACTCATCTTTGGCAATGTTAGAAATTTTGTTACAAAGCCATCTCTGGGATGTAGTAAAAGAAGGAACGGCAAAACCGGAACGGTGGAATAGCGGAACAGATAAATATATTTATATTAGATAAAGCACAAAAATTCAAAAAGGAATGGGAAGAATTTTAAAAATTCAGGACGAGAATGAATTAAAAGTTCAAATTTTGTATGAAGATGGTGTTTTTGGCCTCCTTTTCACTTTAAACACACACAGGCAAATAATAACTTTAGAGAATATGTATTATACAACATTACAAACCCCAGCCCAGGTATACTTAAACACCCCCTCTCCTATTTAGAGGATGGTTCAGTTTAGTCGTCATGTACAGTACGTAATGAGACTTGTAGCTATAAGTTTCTAATTTGGGTATAATAGTCCAGATAGTTGTGATTCGACGACACATAGGCGGACCTGACCTATTTTCAGAGCGCTTTTTTTACATGCCATTACAAATTAGTAATTATCTCAAAAAGTAAATAATATTTTTAAATGGGGTACAAAGCAAATGAAAGGTGAACAAATTATCTTTCCAATCCAAAATGTTGGGTGAGATTCGGACAAAGTGTCTGAATTATCGAAGACTTAACGAAGCTTAATAAGGCAACTAACTATCCTTGATATACCGAAACGCTATAGAACCATAAAGTACCGAAATAAGCCCTACAGACGCGGCAAAAAGAATACACCGAAACTGTTTTAGAACCTTTCTACATAACATACAAATAACATTTGGAAGGTGGAGATAACATTTTATCCCTACCTTCGACATATTTTAGCGAGTGATACAAATAAACACCTTCGCTTGCTTTCTGTATGGGCTGCATTTTGAAATTATTGTTTTGCTTATTTTTCTCTCGCTACTAACACCTACAAAAAATACTTGAACAAGCAGGGCACGTAAATACGCCACGGGTGCAAAATTAGCGCCGCTGGCAAGATTTTTTACTTTTTATACTCTGTGGATGCTATTTTAACGGGAATTGAATGAAAAACAAATGAAAACTGTAGATTATGATGTGCCGTATATGAAACCATGTGGTTTTGGTCGGGATTTTCAAAACTAGGCCCGTTTTAAAATCGCTTTTCATTTTTTCGACGGGAAAATGGAAATAAATCGGCAAAAACCACACGGTTTCCTATTCTACAACATATTTCGCTTCTTTTACCAAAAAAATTACCTAAAAGGCTTTGCTCCCGGTACCCACAAGTTGATTTGAATTTTCTGTGCGTAACACGAAAAATAGTCGAAAAATAGCGTTTATCGCTCGGTGAATTTTTCAGATATTAATGTATTTTTTTCACGGAAACCAATAAGTGTTATATATGTATCAAGGAGAGTTCCAGCTTTCCAGAACAGTTTACTTCATCAAGTGAGAGTAAGTTTAGTTCAAGTTATAGGTAGTCGATTGAAATATCCAAAATTTTGGTAATTTTTGTGCTAAATCCATTTTCTTTAAGGGAAAATACTTTAGTTAGAGAGTAGAATAATAGTAGTAGCTAATTAGTTTCCCCTTCACCCACCCACCTTTTCCATTCCGCACCACAGACAGAGACCAGAGGAGAAAACTGTCCAGAAAAAACTATTATACATTATAGCTGAGAAAACTAGCTAGTAAAATTGAGCACTGGCAAGACAAAACAACCCAACAACTTACCTAATGAAGTTACGGAATATATTCAGATATTAGTATGTACTTTGTTCTGCATGAACTCTCTGCCTGACTGCACTTAGCTGCACTTCAGCAATTATAGTTTGTTTACAATCGTAAATTCAATCATAGCTATGGGTACCATCATGTTTCGAACATAAATAAACTATTTGACTCACTAACCCAAACAATAAAATCATATTGCCGATAGCGCTACATTTACGGTCCTAGTAATCGGTCTCTATTGAAAACGGCCGGACGACACCAGGTTACAGTCTAGGTTGTCTCTAGCCTGATCGATCCTCTCTCTCGAACTTGGTCTGTGGAAGAGGCTAAGGTTGTCGAGACCCGACCCAAACGGTGGGCCGGGTAGACCCTTCCAGTCCAGAGCACGCCGAGTATGCCAATATTGCATATGATATGCTGAAATATATACAATCTCGTTCCTAGGGCTTCAGGCAAGTAGCCCTGGGAACGAGGTTGGGAAATATATACACTCTTTTACTCTTTTTTAATAAGCAACCAGTCAATAAGCAACTAGCTTGACACATCAAAAAAATAAGCAACTTTTAGGGCTCAGGTTACTAAGATGTAAAAGCAACTTCAGAAGAATTGCATTACAATTTTTGTATGTGTTTACTTGTGTTTTGGCTACGCATGCTTTATTTCAGGACATTTTATGAGTTCCTGCAACAATTTCTTAGTAGTTGTGTTAGTTATGTGTTTTGCTTCATTTCAAGATATTTTAAACTTTTAGCCGTCTAATCTCTAAAATTTTAAGCAACTATTAAGGCTGACCCCAAGCTCGTCCCCAGCACCTTCTGACTCTTTTTTATTTTTCATGGACCTTATAGAAAAGACGACCCTTTTCGTCTTTTCTATAAGGTCCGAGAAAAATAAAAATAAAAGGTGCTGACCCGGGAGTCAAGTTGCTTATTAAAAAAATATGTGTATAGTATATGTGTCAAATATGTGTTGTAATACGCGGCAGATCCGAGTTGGTTTAATCCTCGATTTTAATCGTCTTTTACGTTCGATTGTAAGAAAGCGGTTTTAATCCGTTAATCGGCTTTCGAACAACTGGGCACAGGCCGACTCTTCATTGCAGCATAGTTAATAATAGTACCAAAACCATGACAAAGAAATTATTATTTCTCTGTTACATAAATTACTATCTAGTGCCAATTCGCGAAAATTTCTTCTCGCGAAATGTCCAAAGGTCAGCCATTCGCAAAATTAATTCTCGCGAAAAAAATTCTAAAACTACCAGATTCGATGGCATAACGTTTTCAGAAAGTTGGGTATTGAAAAGGGGATAAATGAATGCAAGAAGAATATTTAATCATCCTCATCATCAATTGTAATTACACTGTTATTTTCGATGGGTTTTCTGTTGTTCACTGTTAAACTCTTCAATAGTTTTCTTATGTCTGGACATTTTACTTCCGCTGTCTTTTGCTTCTTGCTACTAGCTCCCTTATTATCTATAGTAGACTTCCAGCGGAACGCCTTCGACCAATTTGAAGAAGAGGTCAACGAGGATGATTTATTAGCGCAAAATGAATGACTACCGGATTTAACGCCCATTCTCAAATAAACGCCCCTTCTCGAATAAACGCCCAGGGTAAAAGCGAGAACATGACAATAAACGCCCAGGGTTGGATATCAGAAAATAAATAAACGCCCAGTGTGATGGAAATCGAAGAGAACAATGATGCTGTCAACCCCTTTGAGAACATTACTGATGAAGACAGCCCAGACGATGAAGAAATATAAATTTTGTAGTCCTCTATGAACTCATACCAGGTTTTTTTCTTTCTTCATAAGAAACGAGAAACAGCTGGGATGAAGGGTTGAAAAAAAATTGTTTAAATAAAAATCTGTTATAAATAAACGCCCAGGGCGTTTAATCGATCAAATACGGTATAATCATAAGACACTCAGATGTCCATTTCTAAAATCTCCCAAAAAGTTAAATACCTAAAGGGAAGAAATTTTATATTCTTTTATAAATATTTACACGATCTAAACAGTCTAAAAAACGCTAAATACTTGAATACATCCGTCTATTCCGTCCCCGAGCTAATTTATATGTAGCAACTTAATTAAAAGTCACGTGATCAGTGTGTTGCAGCGGCTTTAACCGCCAAATTTAAAAAATTTATCAACCGCCAAATTAAATTCCCGCCAAAATTTCTTCCCTTAAGGTATTTTCATTCGCGAAAATTAATTCCCGCGAAAAATTTCTTAACAACTGATTCGCGAAAATTTCTTCTTGCGAATTGAGAAAAAAAAAATCGCGAAAATTACTTCCCTTAAGGTAATTAACGCGTTTTGTGTTAACGAATTCTGGCATCAATGCATTACAAAAATTGAAGAAAACAGACCATAAGAGTTCTGTAAGAAGAATTTGAGACAATGCGAAATTCGTGCAAAAATTCGGAATTTCAACTCGTGTAACAGTGAGTCGGATTTCGATATTAACGAACATTAAAGGCTAAACGGCAAGACTGTACAAGTAACTTTGCAAGAAGAAATTTGAAAACCAGAGTTTCTTCCCACAGAAAATTCCTGACATTTAATACAAAGTCAGAACACACTGATGGGCAGGGCTGCGTGATTTAGAATTGACACGGAGGGAAATGACAAAATAGTCAATATTTTTTTCCATTTATTTATTTCGCTGTCTAATCTTCGGTTTCCACATTTAGAGTTTGCAATTCTATAAATAAAATAAATATCTAATAAACAAACCAGTAATCCACAGAAAATAAGTTATCCACACTACCAGTGTTCGATATGATATACCCTACTTTGGGTGGGGAGATTGAGATCTCTTGATTATTTGAACTTAGTATTACACCAAATAAACTTTTTTGGAATAGTTGTTCTTTGTCGACTTCAAAAACCAAGCCTTATCACCTTTTATTAAAAGTGTGTATTTTCTCGAATCGTATAACTTTTGTTCAACAGCTGATTTTTACGCTCTATATCGAGATTCAGAAAGGTAGCATAAGTAGTCTACCACATTTCAATTCCCACACACGCGCTTACTCGAACGATACTTTATTGTCAATTCAGTCATTCACAGTAACTGTAATAAAAGAATGGTGAATATTTCGTTTTCTTTCATTTTCATGCATTCTTCTAAGTTACGAAAATACGAGCATGCACCATCAGCCGAATTATAACAAATCTGTTCAACAGAAACTCAATATCAATTTAACAAACAGTTAATTACTTACTTTTGAATGTGTCAACTTTAAGGACCGTTACAAGAGTGTATAATTTATTGGCTGAATCTTCGTCTTCATTTCTTTTACGAGCAAGACGAACACGAGCTCTTCTTGGTACATTCCTAATGCAGAAAGTTAAGCGGAGGAAATAATCATTGGTCGAAATAAAGAGTAAATACATAGATTGTAACCCAAAGCTATGCAGAAAAATCACTCCTCCACAGTAAATTATTGAAACAAATTTCAGGAATAATTTGTGTAAAAACTTCTAAAAAATCTGCCAGTGTACTTTAGACTATTAATTTGCATGTCACCTAGGGTCACTTTTCTGGAAAGAATACTGTAGTCACAATAACATCTATACTAAAAGCTATGAACAGTTGTCACATTCCAGCTCCTATAAAGATGGTGTGATGATAATGTGTGAAAAAATTTAGGAGTTCTCCACTATGAAGACATACCTGACTCCATGGCTCCACACATATTTGTTCAAACCAGTATCAATACGAATATCTGGAGTTCCCATCATCTGCTCTGCAAATTTCTTTATCTCACGAATAGCTCTGGGAGCTCGTTTTTTAAATTGCCTGGAAGAAAATAACGTAAAATTTAAATCTAAGGTACAGTATTCAAAATAACCGCAAAACCAAGCAAAGGTTATTTCTATGTATATTTAGTATATGAAGTTTCTAACAGACACGGTTAGATAGAAACCGTTTTCCTGACATTGCTGATAAAATGTGTCGCTTGGCACAAACGAGTTCTGGGCATTGATACACAGCACGCAGTTTTTCGGAGAATGAATTAAGGGGAAAAATTATTTAAGCAGAGTCTACGAAATAGAAAAAAATTGTGCCAGAGCTCTCATGATTTTTTGTCTGATACCAAATGCTGATACCACACCTTTTGTATCGATTGAACCGAAAAAGCAATTTGGACCCTATTTGCTTAAAACTCGGGACATAGTGGACAAAATGGAATAATTGTTTCTGAGTCCTTTAAACATCGTTGCATACGGGTACCGAATTATAAAATGGTAGCCCTTCAGGGACATGATCTTAAAAAAATAAGTCTTCGTGAAAATTAACCCACCAAAGATAAAAAAAAATCATAAGTTGCTTTATATGTTTAAAATCAGAGGAAGAGATAAACACATACATAAAGTATACATTTGGCTACTGCCTTCTATAGTCCTGGGCCGAATTCAGGTTAAATATTCACTACAAAGTGAGAATTCAAAATTCAAAAAAAAAATACTTGACAAAACAATGATTTAAAAAGTAACAATTTGTAACCTAAGACAGGATCCACACCAATATTAATATACCATGGCATGGGTTTTAAAGAGGATCTTTGTTCTAGCCAAACTACCAGCCCGAGGAATATTTACTAATTCCCAGGGTTGTTGGAATGGCAATATGATGATGGATCGATTTTGTACACAAATCTCACCATGCAGGTAATATGATTTAAAAGTAACAATTTGCAAACTAAGACGGGATCCACAACAATTTTAAAATATAATGGCATGGATTTTAAAGAAGATCTTTGTTCTAGCCAAACTACTAGGCCAGGTTTGTTGAAATGGCAAATGAATCGATTCTCACCATGCCATTAACTATATATTCATAATGTTGATATTTAATGAAGCACTACTTTAAACTTGTACAGTAATTACATTTAAACAGCTCTCTGGTCGGTATTCGGCTTTGCAGACCTCAAATGTCTCTAAGATTGACCGATGACAATATTTCCAGAAGAAAACAGGAGAATTATGAAGCATAATTTGGGTGAGATTCGGACAGAGTGTCTGAATTATCGATCTAAAAATGTTTTTTTTTTTGAAAACAATTGATTTTTTTTTACAATACCATATTTTGCTTCTTTTAGCGGAAAAATTAGCACAATAGCTCTTTATCACCGGCCACCGATATTTCATTTACGGAAATAGCAGACATGACCGAAAAAAAAAAGAAAAAAAAAAGTCAATTTTTTTTTGGATATTTCAATCAGCTATAACTTGAACTAAACTTACTCAAATTTGTTGAAATAAACTGTTCTAGAAAGCAGGAACCCTCCTAAATACATACATATATAACACTTATTGGTTTCCGAAAAAACAACACATTAATTTTTGAAAAATTCACGGAGCGCGATAAACGCTATTTTTTTACTTATACGTCGATAAAAAAGCTATTACGCTAATTTTTTCGGTAAAAGAAGCAAAATATGTTGTAGAATAGGATGATTTATTTCCATTTTCCTGTCGAAAAAATAAAAAGCGTTAAAATAGGGTCCACAAAGCCAAAAAACTCCCGCCCGTGGCGCTATGTTTTTTGCGCCCTGCTTGTTCAGGTATTTTTTGCAGGTGATAGTAGCGAGAAAAAAAATAAGCGAGACAAGAATTTCAAAATGGCAGGAAGCGAGCGAAGCTGTTTATTTGTATCGCTCGCCGAAATACATAGATAAAATGTTATCTCCTCCTTCCAAATGTTATTCGTATGTTATGTAGAAAGGTTCTAGAACAGTTTCGGCGTATTCTTTTCGTCGCGGGAAGCAAGCGAGTCTGTTTTTTAATGTTTTTTTTTTTGGAATTTTCTAAAAAAACATTAAGCAGAGGGAAGTCTATAGGGCTTATTTCGGTACTTTATGGGTTCTGAGGATAGTTAGTTGCCTCATTAAGCTTCGCTAAGCTGCTTGGCTTATTAAACTTCGTTTAGGGTATTTTTTTAGCTCAAAACACCTTTTTTTTTAGCACCATGTGAATTTCGAGTTGTTATGGCCTCCATTCATGTTCATATATCCTATAACTATTTCTAATGTGTTGTCTACGTTTATACCTTGCAGAAAAACGTAAAAAAAGGTACCCTCATCACCTTAATTTTTTTTTATTTTGCCAAAACTTTTTATTTTAAAGTTTGATAATTCTGACGCTCTGTCCGAATCTCATTTAACATGTTATATATCATCGGAAAGATAATTTGTTTACCTTTCATTTGCTTTTTACCATTTAAAAAATTTACTTTTTGAGATAATTACTAATTTGTAATGGCATGTAAAAAAATTGCTCTGAAAATAGGTCAGGTCCGCCTGAAACAACGGCGTGGCCACAGTTCGATTTGAATTTTTTCCGTGCGTAACGAAAAATAGCCTTTACTGTACCGCTCCAATGTGTTTTCCTTATTAAGTGTTATTTATGTATGTATTAAGGAGGGTTCCAGCTTTCTAGAAGTTTTTTTTTGTAAATCATGGAAGGTCATCTGCTATTTCTGTAAATAAAACATCGGTGTCGTGCAGCTCTTTACACACAGAAAGATGCTCTGCTGCAAACTTTTTAACAGCAGTTTTCTCCTATAACTCTTGGGTGGATAGCCCAAACTGTTTCTTGTTTTTTTCTTCCTTCTTTAAGGATGTCCAGGAGAAAAATAAGGGATTAAGTTTGGTTTCCAAACCAGAGCTATTTCAATTGTGTACATATCTATATTCAGCATTAATTTCATATTAGGAGGACATTTTGTGGGCAGTATTAGGGGGAAGCTATTACTGGTAATAATAATGATGCTTACATGCCATGGATTCTTTTATGGAGATTTATAGTGTACTCCCGAGTGACGACTTCATTCATGGGAGATTTAGTAGACTTCTTCTTGTCTGTTTTTTTCGCCATTTTCCTACAAGACGATAAAAACTATAAAACCATAAAGTTATATACAACCCCAAAGAGATGAATATTACAATAATTTTGATAATACAAGCTAAGATGGCAGTGATAAAACAAGATAAATTGGACCGTAATAGCACAGCTCTTACCAACAAAATCAGCGAATTTGAAAAGACTCCATCATGGAAAAGTTACAATATTTTTATTAATTCTAAAATTACGGTTCCGAATTTTTAAATCTTTAATTATAGCACCTATAAATGAAAGAAAATATTTTTCGGTACCGTGGACGTGACACTATTCCAAGAATTCTTTCAAAACAAACCATTTTTGCCGGGGGTGGTGAGATGCACGTTACTTTTAGCAAAAAGAAAAAAGAAAAGTGAAGATGATCGTGTAACTTCTACCTTCATCAGACTAGCTAGTAGCTACCAAGTATGGTTATTATTGTTTGGAAACTATAGTATATATATATATATATATCTGTTCTTTACATTTTTTTTATTTCATTTTGTCTTTTTGAATATAAGTAAAGTAGCTAAGTAAGTATTTTATTTATCAATAGACTATCAGTCAAATATAAAATAATATAAATCAGTATTGTAAATATATAAAACTGGATACTATTATTTATAATGTATGAAAATGCTACTATTGAGAGGAGACCAGCACTAAAAGCATGACGCTTAGGCAAAGTTGAGGCCACCCTTAGACTGACAGTGCGGGACAAAACATAGTAGAATTGAGATGCTACATTGCTGAGGTAATACACTGTAAAATACTAACGAGGACAAAAACATAACTCACTGTAGGAATTACAAAACGGTCACACTACTTTACAAAAACATGTGATTACACGCTCTTTTGCCACAATCACAGGGTGATTAATAGAAAATATAAATGTTCCCTTCATCCATTCTCACAAGAAGATCTTTGGTTACATATCTTTTTTTTTTCAATACAAATATTAGACTTTATTTTAACATATAGGACTCTTATTTCTTCCATTTTAATTCTGCTAAAAAAAAATATTAATCAATGTTCCGAATCTATTCTGTTGTTCCGGTTCCGCTGTTCCTTCTTTTAGTGCATCCTTTTTGTCCAAAACTTAAACCTGATAATTTTTGACAAGCTCTACCAAAATATTTCAAATTTCAAAATGGTAGCACTTCAGGAACATGGTCAATTAAGAAAGCAGGCTAACACCACCGTCGATGCAAAGTAATAGTACTAGACAACCAAAACTTTGTTTGACAGGCTAATAGTGTGGATGAGTGATTTTTGAATATAGTAGCTTCATGCTATATGGCCGATACATTTGCTATAATTATCTGTCTATTTGTCCATTGATATATACCTGTTTCTTTTTGAAAATCTCTACAACTATCGAATACTGATGATCGAGTATTTTGTTGACGTCTTTGTCGTGAAGGATATGGTAAGGCTGTAGATAAATATACAGAATAACAAACTAAATACTTGTTCATAGTTTTGCCAGTTTGATCATAAAGCATTTATTTACACAATTTAGATTACAAGTGCTTTAAGTATCAAAATATAACAATGTTGCAGTAGTAACCTTTTTTCAGCTGAAACCAAAAAATAAAAATTGTTGCCAATAAGCATAGCCTAAATATAACAAAATAGCTACCCAGTAGCAAACATACAAAACTTTCAGGTAATGTTAACAATATAAAGTTTCACATGGAACACATGCTGTAGTTGGTCGACATTTTAAAATAATTCTAAATGGTGTAAATATAGAAATATGATTTTATACCATGATATTGATCTTCCACAAGTATAGCTTGCTGTTGAGGTATTGGCGCTCTAACATCATCGTCTTCACTAGAAGCAACATATATTGAGAATTATTACAATAGTATCAATAGGCTGCAGATCCCAATCAACTTACCTAACTTCCTAAAAAATTACTATTACACACGGAAAAAGGAGCGGTATAGGGAATACAGGGAGCAGGCACCACTGCTGTTTTAGGCAGACCTGACCTATTTTCAGAGCGATTTTTACTAAATATCTTAAAAAGTGAATAATATTTTTAAATGGGGTGAAAAGCAAATGAAAGGTGAACAAAATATCTTTCCAATGATATCTAACATGTTGGGTGAGATTTGGACAGAGCGTCCGAATTATCGAACTTAAAAAAAAAAAAAGCTTTGGCAAAATAAAAAAAAAGTAAGGCGATGAGGGTACCTTTTTTACTTTTTTCTGCAAGGTGTATACATAGACAACACGTTAGAAATAGTTGTAGGATATATATGAACATGAATGGAGGCCATAACAGCTTGAAATTCACATGGTGCTAAAAAAAACTGAAAAAAAACTTATGTTTTGAGCTAAAAAATACCCGAAAAAAAGTTTAGATGAGCCAAGCGGCTTAGTAAAGCTTAATAAGGCAACTGACTTTCCATGAGATACCGAAATGCTACATCTAGAACCCATAAAGTACCAAAATAAGCCCTACAGACTTCCCTCCACTTAATGTTTTAGAGAATTCCAAAGAAATCATTAAAAAACAGAACTCGCTTGCTTCCTGCAGCGAAAAGAATGATCTAGAACCTTTCTGCATAACATACAAATAACATTTTATCCCCACCTTCGACGTATTTCGGCGAGCGATACAAATAAACACCTTTGCTTCTCTTCCCGTATCGCCACCATTTTGAAATTCTTGTCTCGCTTAATTTTTTCTCACTATTATCACCTGCAAAAAATACCTGAACAAGCAGGGCGCGTAAATACGCAGTGGGCGCGTAAATTAGACTCTGTGGACGCTATTTTAACGGGAATTGAATAAAAAACAAGTTATAGCCGATTGAAATATCCAAAATTTTGGTAATTTTTGTGCTAGATTCGTAAAGGTCGTGTCCGCTATTTCCGTAAATGAAACATCGGTGGCAATCCCATGTGGATAAAGACCTGGACCAAGAAGTATTGATTAGAAACCAGGATGTCACCCTTATCTAGACGAGACACTACAATAGCTTCCATTAACTCCAACCCATTGTCATTTCAGTGTCTCCTGTTGGGTGATGTCTCTAGCGAATCATCGTCTAATTCCGGATACTTTTTATTCCGGACAGTTTGTTTATCATCCATTTTCTCGCTGTAGGCCACCGCTA